>CAUYQG010199362.1:0-13773 GCA_963574415.1 Tarsius wallacei | reverse complement strand
AACCATAAGAACCTTAGAAAATGAAGGACATACCCTCATGGAAATTGGAACTGGCATCCAATTCCTGAACAAAACCTGAAACCCACAGGCCATAAGAGATAAGATAGACAAGTGGGACCTCATTAAACTAACAAGCTTCTGCAAAGTCAAAGAAACCATTCAAGAGAGCAGCGAGACAGCCTACAGACTGGGAAAAAGTATTTGCCAACTACAGGTCTGACAAAGGCTTAACATCTTGGATCTACAAGGAACTCAAATGTGCGGAAAAGAAAAAAACAAACAACCCCCTTATAAAATGAGCGAAAGATATGAACAGATACTTCTCAAAGGAAGACATCTGAGCAGCCAACAGACACATGAAGAAATGTTCCACCTCACTAATCATCAGGGAGATGCAAATAAAACCACTCTGACATACCACCTAACTCCTGTCAGAATGGTAATTATCAATAACTCAAAAAATAACAGTTGCTGGAGAGGGTGTGGCAAAAAGGGAACACTTCTACACTGTTGGTGGGAGTGTAAACTATTGCAACCTCTGTGGAAAGCAGTGTGGCGATACCTAAAAGCTCTATATATCAACTTCCCATACGACCCCACAATCCCCCTACTGGGAATATACTCTGAAGAACTCAAATCACTCTATAAAAAAGATACCTGCACACACATGTTTATCGCAGTATTGTTCAAAATAGCAAGAACCTGAAACCAACCATGCAATCCATCAAAGAGGACTGGATTAAAAATGTGGTACATGTACACAATGGAATACTATGCAACCATAAAAAAGAACAAAATCATGAATTTCACAGCAACCTGGATGGAACTAGAGTCTATAATACTGAGTGACCTCACAGAAACAAAGAATTGAGTATCACATGTTCTCACTCATATAGTAGACCTTGATCATCCAACGTATTACCATAAGAAAATAACTGACAGTGGTGGGAAACTATGGGGGGGAGGCATAGGGTGATGGGATTAATGGTAGTAAATATCTGTCTGGGGATGGGGAGACACCTCTTATCAATAAGGGTGCCTGAACGAAGCATATTTGTATACCTAACCCTTAATTGTACCCCACAATATGATAAAAAATATTGAATATAAAAAATAAAAAAATAAAAAAAAATAAAATAATATCCTCTTGCTGAATTGATCCCTTTATTATTATATAGTGATTTTCTTTGGCTCTTTTTACAGTCCTTGATTTTTAGTCTATTTTATTTGATATAAGTATAGCTACTTCTGGTCTTTTTTTGGTTTTTAGTTGCTTGGAGTATCTTTTTTCACCTCTTCACTTTGAGTCCATGTGTGTCTTTAGAGGTGGAGTGGATTTCTTGTAGACAGTGTATCTTGAGTTTTGTTTCTTTATTCATTCAGCCACTTTATGCCTTTTAATTAAACAATTGAGTCTATTTATAGTCAGTGTTATTATTGATATATAAGGGCTCACTGACATTTTGTTGCTTGTTTTCTTGTTGTTTTGTAGCTCCTCACTTCCTTTCCTCCTTTCTTACTCTCTTCCTTTGTGGTTAAGTGATTTTCTCTGGTAATATGTTTGAATTTATTGCTTTTTATTTTTAGTGAAAATAGTATAGCTTTTTGCATTGTGGTTGCTATGATGCTTACTAAAAACATCTTATAGATATAGCAAATTATTTTAAACAGATGACACCTTGTCTGAGATCACAAAGAATAGAATAAAAACAAGCAAAGGAGGAAAAAATAACAAAATTCTACACTTTAATGCCATTGCCCCTCCCCACATTTTGTTTTTTCGTTTCTCAATTTACATATTTTTATATTACCTATCACTTAATAGGTTACTGTAGTTATTATTGTTTTTAATAGATTTGTCTTTTGGGCTTCATATTAGGATTATGAGTGGATTGCACACCACAATTACAGTTTTAGATTGTTCTGAGTTTGTCTATGTACTTAATTTTACTAATGGGTTTTATATCTTCAGTTTTTTTGTTTGTTGTTTTTTGCATGTTAGTTTTGTTTTGTTTTAACTTTTCAGATTGAAGAACTCCCTTTAGCATTTCTTGTAAGACGATTCTGGTTATGGTAAATTCCCCCAGCTTTTGTTTGTCTGGGAAAGACTTTATCTCTCCTTCATATTTTAAGGATGTCTTTGCTGGATACGGTGTTCTTAAATGGCACATTTTTCTTTCAGCACTTTGACAATGTTATTATTCTCCCTCCTGGCCTGTATGGTTTCTATTGAGAGGTTTGTTGTCAAATAAATTGGAGCTCCTTTATATGTTATTTGCTTATTTTCTCTTGCTGCTGTTAGTATTGTCTCTTTGTCCATGACCTTTCAGAGTTTGATTACATGCTTTGGGGTACTCTTATTTGGATCATATCTGTTTGGTGTTCTCTGACTTTCCTGTTCCTAGATATTTTTTTTCTCCAGTTTTAAAAAGTTTTCTGTTATTATTTCAGTCAATAAATTTTCTATCTCTTATTCAAGTCCCTGTTAAATGGCAATAATTTTCATATTTGATTTTTTGAAGTAATTTTCTATCTTTTGGTGATCTTCCTTCCTTTTCATTCTTTGTTTTCCCTCTCTATTTTTCAATAGTCTTTGAGCTCGCTGATTTTTTCCTCTGCTTGATTTATCTTTTTGTTGAAAGCCTCTAATGAATTTCACAGTTTAGCAAATGTGTTTATCAGTTTTATGCTTTCTGCTTGATTTTTAAAATTTCAATCCCTTTGTTAAATTTCTCTGATAAATTTATGAATGGCTTTTCTGTGTTATCTTAGTGATTGCTGAATTTCCTTAAAACTACTATCTTGAATTATTGGTCAGAGAGCTCGCATATCACTGTCTCCTTAGGGTAAGTTACTGGTTCCTTATTTGAGGAGTTTGTGGTTCCATGTTTGCTGTTGTTTCTTGTGGATGTATGTCTATGTCTCTGAATTGAATGATTAGTTATTTATTCCAGTCTTCTCTATCTGGCTCATTTTGGTTTTTATTGAATGTGAATTTTGTTTTTATTGAATATGTTTGCTTAGAGGTCCTTTACTGCTAGGTTGCTGCCTCCTTTTCATCTCTAGGTGATGTCTTGAGTCTTGGTTCACCTCAGCGCTAACAAACAAACATAGTGCTGCCCTTTCCAAATGAGGGAGGTCCCAAAGGGAATATCTTCCAACAGTGTGGGAAGGTTGACTAGGGGTTCATACTCAGGGAACCTGTGCAATGAACCTCCTACAGTATGGTGATTCTGAATAGCCTCTGTGATTTGGCTGCTCCCTTGGTCCTTCTGCCATGTGAGGACACAATGAAAAGAAGGATGTTTATGAACCACAAAGAGGGACATCACCAGACATCAAAATCTTCCAGCACCTTGATTTTGTACTTCCTAACCTCCAGTCCTGTAAGAAAGAAGTTTCTTATATGTCATTCCATTTGTTATAGTTTGTTATGGCAGCCAAAATGGACTGAGAGATTTTTTTTTTTCAAAATTTTTTAGAGACAGAATCTCACTATGTTGCTCAGGCTGGACTTTAACTTCTGGGCTCTTCCAGCCTCAGTTTCCCAAGTAACTGGGACTACAGGAATGTACCACCATGCCTGGCTAAAATTTTCTGATTTTGATGCATCCTTGTGTTTTTAAGATACACCATCCTTGGTCATTATGTTTATGTGCACTCACATGTACACATGCATGTACATGTATGGATAAAATTTCATAATATATTTAGAATTTTTGCTTCTATGCTATGTGTTTACTTTTATACTATTTTTCGTTTGGTAGTAAGTTTGTACTAGTTTCATAGAATGTGTTGAATGGCTTTCTCTCTTTTTTTATTTTTTTAAAAATAATTTGCATTATACAGGAACTAATAGTTGCTTTAATATTTGATGAATTTGCCTATAAAACTTCCTGGCCCGGTGTCTTTTTTATTGGGGTAGAAATATAAATTAACTGCTAGTTAAATTTTATTAATGATTATGGATCTATTCAGTTGTTTATTTAGTTTTTAAGATTTAATAATAATTTTCAAAAATTTTAACAAAATGATATTTATACAGTTTTTGTATGATTTTTAAAAATTTTTGATCTGTAATATGTCAATTTTTAGAAGATAGAAATTGTGTGTTTTCATTTATTGTAGAATTTTTTTACTCTACATGTACCATGAGAATTAAATCTGTAGCCATTTGTCTGGGTAATTGCTAGGATCAAATGGTTACAACTCAGAGTAGGTACTTAGTTAAGTCCCAAGGTGTCAGAAAGTCTGCCTCACTATCTCTCTAGGCATTTACATATCAAAATATAAGAAGCTAGACCAGAAGACATCTGTAGATTTTTAAAGCCTAAGACAAGGAGAAACCAGAGCTTATCTGGCTCTTGAAAACAAGTATTTATATTTAAAAAGGTTATGTGAAAACCCATAGAGCCTTTGTATCCCATCTTAAAGAAGCACTAAAAAAAAAAAAACTTTGTGCATGAGAAGGACAGGGTGTTACTGTGCTGTACATAAATTTAAAAAGACATTGTTCTCTGTCTCTTGCCTTTGCAATTTTTCTGTCTCTTGCCTATTCAGTGTCTGGCTGCCTACATAGGCAGGTTTTCCATTGGTCATTCATCACATTAGAGAGGGATAAGGTCTGGGATAAGAGAGAGTGATATACATATTGTTTATTCTAAGGTGATTAATAAAAAATGTGTCTCTGATTTGAAAACACCATGTGCACATTTAGGATAAAATTATTAAAGATAAAATTTTAAAACTCAAGAGATTACCTGGGGAGATGAGGACTTTATTACCCATACAGGAGACCTGAAGGGCACATTTTGGGGCCTACTACATTTTTTATCCCTATTAATGATTTTCCTCTAAAATTATATTTATTTGACATTTTTCTTTTTTTTTCATTAGCAGCTTTATTGAGGTACGATTGACACATAATACTCAGCACATATTTAAAGTGTACAGTTTAATACGTCTTTGTTTCCATCACCCTCCCACATTTTCTGGTGTCCCTTAGTAACCCCTCCCTCCACCTTCCCTCCCTTTCCCCCCACCATCTCTAGGAAACCATTGATATACTTTCTGCCTCCATAGATTAATTTACCCTTTCTAGGATTTTATAAAAATGGAATCACCAGATGTATAATACTTTTGGCAGCCTGGCTTTTTTCCTCTCAAAAATTATTTTGCAATTCAACCATGTATTTGTTTCCACATTAGGGCTATTACAAATAAAGTTGCCATGAACATTTGCATACAAACCTTTGTGTGTGGATGCTGGCTTTAATTTCTCTTGGATTGGGTCATATGATAGATGCCTGTTTAACTTTTTAGGAAACTACCAAAATCTTTTCCAAAGTGATTGTAGCATTTTGCAAGCCTACCAGCAGTGTGTAATGAGCCCAGTTCTTCCTCATCCTCACTGACACTTGGAGTGCTGTCTTTTTAATATTAGCTATTCTAATATTCGAATTCTAATACATTTAGCTAGTCTAATAAGCTACTGTAATAGAGTAGTGGTATCTCATTGTGGTTTTAATTTGCATTTTCCTAATGACTAATAATATTGTGTATCTCCTCAGGTGCTTATTTGCCACACATCTTCTTTTGTGAAATGTCTGTCTAAATTATCTGTTCTTTTTTTATCGATTTGTTTGTTTTTTTATTACTGAACTTGAGTGTTCTTTCTGTTTTCTGAGTACATGTCTTTTAGCATTATGTGATTTGCAAATATTTTCTTCCAGTATTTGACGTTTTCTGTACTTGATTTTTTTTTTTTTTTTGGTTAGTATTTCCTTGGAATTTCTTCTCCCATACTCCTATATATTTTTTAATTGCATAAAATATTTTAGTTTAGTTTAATGCAGTAGCTGGATTGTATTTATATTTTTAATCCAATTTGATTGTTTTATTTAATATATATGCATACTTTATTTGTATTTATTATGAGTAGTGATTTCATTGACTATTTTTTATTCCAAAAATATATGTTGAGAGCCTGTTCTGTACCAGGTGCATTACATTACAGTTGCTGGAGATACAGCAGCAAATAAAATGGACCAACATCTCTACCTTCGTGGAGTGCACAATTTATTGTCTTGTTTGAAATTTTTAATTAGCATTATTTTTATTTCTTGCTCTTTCCTTCACATAACTTCTGGGAAATGTAGTTTTTAAATTGCTGTTTATTTTCTTCCGTGGTTTGGAAGCTGTAGATTCTATTTATTTGCGATTATCATTACTCTAAGCTAAATATATTCTATTTAAACCTAAACAATTCTATCTTTCTAAAACACAAAAGTTATTTTTTATTATTGTATTGTCAATACTCAATTAAGCTTGTCAGCGTTTTCATACAAATGTATGTTCTTGCCATTAATTCTTGCTTCCCAATTTTCTGTGTTTATTTCCTTTCTTTCCATTCTTCAGTGTTTCTTTTAGTGAGATTCTGTAAGTAGTAAACTCTTATTCTATTACGTCTGAAAACATATTTATTTTATTCTTACTCTCCAGTGAGAATATAACCTGGCATAAATTCTAGGTTGTTGGTTATATTACCCGGCAATTCTATTAGGCATAGCATTCTGGAATCTATTTTTGCTGATGTGGTAGATCAGCCAAAAGATGATCATTTTGTTTTAGTTTATCTGTCTATTTTTCTTTGGTGGTTTTTGAGATTTGTCTTTGGTTTTTATGTTTTTCAGTTTTGTTACAATATGCATATGTGTGGATTTAATTTATTCCAATGGCTTGTTGTTTGCTATGTGCTTTTAATATCTATCTGAGAAATTACTTCCAAGTTATTTCCTATATTGTCTTCTTCTGGAATTACAATTAAATGTGTGGTGTAACAATTCAGTCATACTCCAGAGCTCTTAAACTGTCTTTGATTTCTCATGTTTTATCTCTTTATCTCTTTTGTGAACAAACTTCAGGGTGAAATCCTCTCTAATAACTGCAGATTATCCAGGTAGCTTATCAACATGTCTGGTTCAGAATTTATTCTGTATATTTATATTTTAAGTGAAATTATTATGTTTTCACTCTAATTTTAATTGGTTATTTTTTAGATTCAGTACTCCATATATATTGTTGAGCACTTACTATAGCACAGGCCATGTTCCACGTGCTCATTATGGATTAAAGAATAACATCCTTACTTTCATCATTGTTGAATTCTAGTGAGCAGAGTCAGACAATATACACACAAGCAATAATTTTACCTAATAATGTTAACCTTCTGTGCAATGACTTGAAAGAAGATGATGTGATAACAAGTGGTTTGGTGATCAGTTTAGAATTGTGAGCAAGGAATGCCACCTTGAAGAAATAACCTTGAAGCTGAGACCCGAATGAGATTATCCCCCTGTTAATTCATATCTTAATTCATATCTCCTGGTTTTACTACATATTTTATAAGAATTTCTTCTTTCCTTTATGTTTGGAGGATCTAAGTAAACGTCTTCTAAAGTTCTCTATGTATTATGATACTGTTTCCATGTCTAGGGCATGAATGCTCCCATTTTTTAAAGCTTGTTAGCATTTTTCACCCTTTTTTTGTGATTTAAATGAAAATAATAATGTCAAATCCCTTGTATTCTTTGAAATTTTAGTTTGCAAGCTTGACTACGGGCTGCTTACTTGCTTGCATTTGTTTTTGGTTTTTTTGTCTGTGTATTTGTTTATCTTTCTTCCCACACATGACTGCTTATATCTAGCAGTTTTGCAGTTCTACTCATCCCTTTAAGTTCCCAGTTCAGAATAAAGTTCTGCGATCTTCTCCTGTGACGCTATCTAAAGCCAAAGTGTAACTACCCTATTTCCATTGCAGGACTACCTCAGCCTTTCTGTGCCACAACTCAAGAAAGTGACCATAGGTTTTTACTACCTGTAGCCATAGGTTAAGGTTGCACCCAAGTCCCCAGTTCTAGGGTATGAACCCTGCCTTGGAAATTTCCTATTCTCCCACTATTGTGTGAGTTATATTTAGAGGCTTAGCCACAGATCAGACTTCATTTGAGTCTGGAAAATTCTTTTATTGGTCTTATATATCTTAGAGATGAACAGCTGGCTGTCTTGTGGCTTAAGAAGATTCTGTGGGGGCTGAAATTCAGCATATAACTCCTGACCTAATCTTCAAAGTTTCCTTGTCCTTAAGATCATTTATTTCCCACTCTCTGTCCTAGATTCTGGGCACAAAATGTTGAATATTTTCTCCTGCTTATTTTGTCCAACATTAGGATTTAGAGCAGAAGGGTATTACTCTATGAGTTATCATTTAACCACCCACCCAACAGTTGATGCCTCTTTCGCCCCACTGCTTGATCTCCGTTGTCTTTCCCAAGGGAGGATATAGGGGATGGCTGAAACTATAAACTATACTACTGGGGAATTAGTATGTCTCTTCCAGATGTCCTAAAATTCCCCAAATAAGACTTGCCTTCTGCATCATTACCTATGAGTTTTCTTAATAGGTGCTGTCAACTGAAAAAACACAAGAGCTTCATAAATTTGGAGAAAATACTATTTTTTATAAAGAGTTACAGCCTGCAAGGCTGACTATGGATCAGACGGGCTAGGAAGTGTAGCCTCTGACTGTGACCAAAAGGCAGGCACTTTTAAACGAGGAACTTTATGCTGCATGGGTTTTCTAAACATACATATTCAACAGGTTATAGGAGGATCTATGAATTTTCATGAAGGAGGCCCTGATTCATGTGTACAGAACAAACTTGTGTGCTACATGTCTCCTATGTTCACTTTGGGTGAAGACTTAACATTTAAATGCATTACAATTAGGCCCTGTATGTCTAAAGGTTAAGCAAGTACAAAACAAAAACAAAAACAAAACTTCAGTGTGCAGTCTCTATAAACCTGCTAGAACCAATCCATGGTTGATGGTCTATTATCAGGAGAAGATTACTAAAATCAGTCTCTTGTCCAATCAAAGCTGTAGTTATGGGTTGTGGAACAGGGTGGTCAGTTAGTGTTTGGCCGTAGATGAGCTGTAATTGTTTTCATATTGCTTATCTATAGGTCAGTGCTTGTTTAGCTACTACAGAAAAAGAAAAAACCTTGTGGCAGCTAGAACACAGTTTATTCTTCAAGTGTAGAACCTCAAGTATGTGACTTAACAATTGCCTGGCATGGCCTTAAGTCCTGTTTATAGTTTGGTATCTTATTTGCCACAAAGAGTCCGTTTTATCAGTCTCATGATCTCTATTTTAACATGAATTCTGCTTAGTTGCGTCTAAACTACAAAAAGGAGGGGATATAACTAGGCATGTCTGACATCACAGTTTTTAATGTTTCCCTGGGGTCCCCTTGGCCAAGGGGGGATCAATTTAGTAGGGTGAGGGATTTAGGATTGTGTTTTCAGTTCTTAGTAGTATCTACCATGAAATGTCTGTGACTCTCTACAAACAAGGCAAAAGGAGGGATGTTTTTGTTTTTCTAAACTCTTAAAGACCCAGTAGTACCATTAATCACAGTTTCTCTGCTAGCGCCCTAGGCTATAATCTTGATGGCAGATTCAAGGGTGTGTCCATTTGGTGAGGAATCAAGTTCCCTTTTCCTTGACAACTTGTGCTTGGAGAGGGTGCATAAGCATGCTACCACCTGGCTTCCCAAAAGTCTGCAAAGTGGCTATCAGGACTTTTCCTGCCAAAACCCATGCTAAATGGTGTCTGAGTCTAAATTTCCTGGGCCAGTCTCCTCTGTTACAGAATTTCTAGCATCTGTGTAAATGCAGATGACTTTTTCTCCAGCTCTCTGATGTGTATTTAAGAGGCTTATCTGGTATGTAGCCTAGTTTTCAACAAGAAGGAAAGCCTCTTCTAAAGCTCACAAAGATTCAGCCAAAGTCACTTGTCTGCTTTCAGAGTCCAAGTGCCTTTGGGCATTCTATCAGATTCTGCAGTTTTTTGGCCTCAGATGACTATCATTGCTGCAGTATCTTTTGTGTCTACCCTGAACGAGATTCAAAAGTCTTTTCTCCCTAATAGAATTTCCATTGCTACAAATCTCCTCATGTTTGGGTAGGTTTTCATTTCCATAGCAAGCAAAATCATATGTCCAAATAAGGTAGTCTGTGTCTTGAGCAGCATGTTTAAGCAAGGAGCAGTTAGGGGTCTTTCATAACCCAAGATGATAACATCTATTGCTTTATGCCACTCCGTCTCAGAAAATAATTTTCTGGTTTTTTTTTCTTTGTTTCTGGTTTTGGTTTAAAGAAATTAAAAATCTAACATAGGGCCATAAACATTAAAAAAAAGATGACCTTTCTCATTCTGCATATTCTTTTGAGAATGACAGTAAAGCTAATCCCATTAACAAAATGTAGTATAGATGCATTCATCCTCTTCTCTTACTGAGGATCCCTTCTACAGATGATCACACCAAGGGAGGTTGAAACGTATTTTGCAGCACTCTGTCAAGTTTAATAATGCAGTATAACTATCCCCTAGCCTCAGTATGTCTATATAGCATGTCTTAAAATAATAAAAGTTGCCAATGTAAGAAATAAGTTGCAAAATAAGGAAGGTTTCAAATATAGTACAAATAACTTTTCTTAACCAAAAATATGTGAAAGTACATTGATGACATAATTTCCCATCTCTCCTGAATACTTTGTGTGTGTATTTCTTACAATTATGGATATTCTACTACATAATCACAATACAATCATGAAATTAGGAAATTAACCTTGATGTTGTATGACCATATAACCCTTGGACTTTAATTTAACTGTTGCCAAATATGCTACTACTGAGTGTACTTTATACTGGAAGAATCCAGTTAGCAATCACACGTTCCATTAAGTTGTATGTTTCATTAATTTTCTTCAGCCTAGGACAGTTCCTTGGTCTTGACTTTTATGACCTTGGTGCTTTTCAAGACTATAGGCCAGTTATTATGTGGAATATCCCGCCATTTGTATTTTCTATGGTTCCTCATGATTAGATTCAGGTTAAGCCTACAGGCAGGACTATGACTAAAATGATGCTGTATTCATCTCAATGCAACTTATCAGATAATACACAACAATTTCTTTTACTGGCAGTGTTAATTTTGAGCACTTACAAGGTATCTTATCTTCCAGTCTTCCCCATTGTAAAGTTACTGCTTTCCTCTTGGATTAGAAACTACTAAGTATTTCCTAGAAAGACACTTTATTTTATTTTATTTATTTGTTATTTATTTGTGGGGTCTTTTTTTGAGGTTGAGTAAGTTGGAATTTATTGGAAGATAGGAAAACTTCTGGCAGCGAGAGGGGAAAATATATTTTGAAATTATGTAAATATTCTGTTCTTCATTACACCTTCAATTTATGTATTTATTTAATGTTTCATATTTTTTGGTTCCTATTTTATTCAGTGAGTTATAAACCAAAGCTATTATTATTTTGACACTCAATTTTTCACAACTTTAGCCCTTTCAAATCCTTTCAAACTGGCTTCTGTGCCTTTTGGCATGCTATCATAATTTTTAAAAATATGTATTTCCTTACTTTCTCACACATGATGTTCCAGGCTCATCATGACTTTAGCTGTTCTATATCTAGAATCAGCCATTTCAACAAGGATCTCTGGTTCATTTAGCTGGAAGATGGTATTATAATCTAAGGCATGGGCATTAGATAGTCTCACAACTATTGGGATATCACTGATATCAGGATCTCTTAGTGAATACACATACATATTATTTATTTATATATCCATAAGTTCACACTAATTAATATCTGCAATTTTAATACAAGATTACGAGGTTTTTGTTTTGTTTTATGTGGTTTTTTTGCCCCACATTTGTAGCAGCCTTCTCTGGTCTTCATCTTTAATATATTCACTTATGTGGTCAACATCTTCATGTGGAACCAATTTCCTACCACCACCACCTCAATCACCACATCAGCCTAGATGTCTTCCTCACTCATTTGGGGATCCAAAACATTGCCTAGTCACCCTCTGCATGAATGTCCTCACCTCATTTAGTCTCCAACACCTTAAACCAGACTGCTGCTGATATCCTCACCCTACTTAGTTCCCCACACCATACACTGGGATGCTTTTTCATATGGAAGCCCTCTTCATTCTTCTTGGCTCTGACATCCCACATTGAGTTGCAAACCCTGCCCCTGCTCCCATTCTATTCATGGATTCTCTCCTTACCCACTTAGGCTCTGACCTCCAGAGCCTGTTCCCTTCCCCCAGGTATATGCTCACCCTATTAGTTCATTGAATTGTGATTGGTGCTGCTAGTGACCAATCCACAGGTAATATACAAGTACATGGGTGGGTAGGAGTCTTTGGATGTACCACATATGTTTAAGAGGTTAACTAATCTGCAATTCCTTTCCTGACCCTAGATAGAGCTCTAAACTAGATAAGGAAAACAGAAATCTGGGTTGATATCCTACTGAGGCATACTAATATGAAGCATCAACAATATGAAAATGTTCCAAATTAACTGCCACAATCCTTAGAGCTCTATTTGAAGCTTGCTTGTTCCAGATGGAAATTGGACATCTGGAAACAAACTACAAGAATATTCCAAAAACAAAAGGATTTAAAATATAGTTAAAATAAAGAAAGAAGCTTAAATATTGAAAGCACTAATGCCATCTTATTTTCTTCAAATTATTGCAGAATAATGCCTCTATAAATATTCACATTTTAGTTCAGTGAAATGCTTTTACAGAATAATTGAAATCATTCTTACTGTCCTTAAAATGAATATAAGCATCAAAACAAGAATTAGGCAGAGGTAGAATATTAGAAATACAATATGATTTAGGAAGCACAGGAAATAAATATTTGGTTTTTAGTCTTCAGGTATGAAGGCAGTTTAAACCTTTTCCAGGTGAAATCATTCGTTTTTGCAATAATTGTATTGTTTAAAACAGTGGTTGGTAAACATTTTCTGCAACAGGTCAGATAGTAATTATATACTTCATGGGACACATACAGTCTCTGTTGTATATTTTTTGCCTGTGTTTGTGTGTTTTAACGACCCTTTACAAATGTAAAAAAAATTCTTAGATCATGAACTGTATAGAAATAGGCTGAAAGTGAATTGATCAGCTGGTTGGAGTTTGTAACCTCTGGTTTAAAACAATGCTGAGTAGTTCTCAAAGTGTGATTTCTGAAGTAGTACCATTAGTATCCCTTGGGAACGTGACAGGTAAGCAAATTATCAATTCCAGACCTGCTGAATCAAAACTCTGACACTCTGTAGTTTGGTAAATTCTCCAGGTGATTCTGTCACCCCCTTCAATTTGCAAATCACTGATTTAAACTCAAACAACAGCTCTTCAACCAGCAGATGTCATGTTAGATTCTGGCAAACTGAAGATGAATACAGTCAACTTTTATCTGCAAATATTTTATAATTTATTAACAAATACTTTTATCTGCAAATACTTCATAACTTATTAACAATAAATGCTTACCTAAGGAATGTGGCAGATTCAAGATACACACTGAGAACTTTTGACACAATTCTAATACTCGTTCCATGTTAACATGATGCCTCTCTGAAGGAAAATATTTCCCCGAGGATATTTCTCTGATGATAATAATTTTCCCAATTTGTTCTTGTGAATCCTCCTCCCATCTTCCAATTTATTCTCCTCTTGCCATTTTCAGGGCTTCAGTCATTTGACACGAGTCTACCTTCAGAGTTCTTCAGTCAACTTTAAGAATTGAGGCAAGCCGGGTTCGGTGGCTCAGCCTGTAATCCCGCGCCTTTGGGAGGCTGAGGTGAGTGGATTGCCTGAGCCCGCGGGTT
>CAUYQG010199360.1:0-25647 GCA_963574415.1 Tarsius wallacei | reverse complement strand
GCTGCAGGGCATGACCAGCGTGGGTCCCCTCTTGTGAATTAAACTTGCCGTGTTTACCTTCTGCTTTTTTTCCTCCTTGTACTGTCTACTAGCTGTCTTTTTCTCGGTGTTAGGATGACCCATGTTTTGTTTTGTTTTGTTTGAGTTGGAGTCTCACTCTGTCGCTCAGACTGGAGTGCAGTGGCCACTCCCGGCCACTGCATCCTCGACCTGCTGGGCTCTGGCGATCCTTCCACCTCAGCCTTCCAAGTAGCTGGAACTGCAGGCGTGCGCTACCACGCCCGGCTAATTTTTTTTTTTTTTTTTTTTTTTAATTTATTGTAGGGATGAGGTCTCGCCAAGTTGCCCAGGCAGGTCTCGAACCCGCGGGCTCAGGCAATCCACTCACCTCGGCCTCCCAAAGTGCTGGGATGACAGGCTGAGCCACTGAGCCTGGCTGATGACCCATGTTTTAAGGGTTGATGGCTTAATTCTTTTTAGGCCATCTTGAATTTCGAGTCTTCCCCATTCTGACTTTCTATTAAAAATTGAAAGTATTAATTGCAACCTGATTAGCCTGAACATTGAAGAAATAGACAAATTATTTCTTAAAGTAAATGTATAGCCAAAGCTTAAACTTTTAGTACAAACTTGTTTTCTTAGTTCTAGTTGTATTTTAAAAGTATCATTCGACTTCAAGTAAGAATTCCATTTCTGGTGTGCAAGTGAATGTACATAAATGAACCAATTTTTGGCCACTGGTTCATGTAACAAATACCTGGGTGCCTACCTGGTGCCAGTCTCATTTCAGGTTCTCAGAAGCCTTATGTGGTACCATGGTACGCGGCGTATATCAGAATTAGTATTATTGTCACATTCACGTGAGTTGTAGGGGCCCTGACTGAGAACCCAAGTAAACGACGGCTTGGACAGGGCCATGAGGAGACTGGGTCTGTCCATTCTCTGGCCACGGCAGAAGATGGTGGAACTGACCAGGTTTTTTTTTTTCTTTGAGTTGGAGTCTCACTCTGTCACCCAGACTGGAGTGCAGTGGCCGCTCCCGGCCACCGCAGCCTCGACCTGCTGGGCTCCGGCGATCCTTCTGCCTCAGCCTTCCAAGTAGCTGGAACTACAGGCGTGCGCTACCACGCCCAACTAATTTTTTGATTTATTGTAGAGATGAGGTCTCGCTTGCCCAGGCAGGTCTCGAACCCGTGGGCTCAGGCAATCCACTCACCTCAGCCTCCCAAAGGCGCGGGATTACAGGCTGAGCCACCGAGCCCGGCTGAAAAAAAATCTTTAAAACAGAAGAATCTGAAAAAATATAGAGGGAAGAGAAAATACACACAAGAATTTAAGACTAGTGTAAGGAGGTTCCAGGCAAACGTCTTCTTCAGTGGACTTCTAAAAATGTGGGAAACTTCTGGTAAGTTAGGGGGTACTTTGAAGTTCAATCTAAGGAACAGATGGGCTGGCTTCTTTTTGGATTCTCCCACTCTTTAGAGGATTTTATCCCATCTTTTGGAGTACTTATAGTTTATAGTTAACTGCTCAGTGATCTTATTACACCATTAATTCCTTCTAGTTCACTCCATTCCAAGTCATATCTTGATAACTATCTTGGAAAGATAAGGCAAAGATGCTCTTGTTTGGTAACATACTTAGTAGTCATTAGGATGTATAACAGCAACTGAAATTCCGCATTATCAGAAATCCTTAAACTAAAAGGCTAATTTGACATGGGAAAGGGAGTTTTTCTTGGTTGAAGTAGATACAGCTGAGTACCAATAAGGTCCTCATGTTCTCCTTGATCTAGCAGGAAGGGAACTCCTGACAGGATGGCTTGGAAATTTGATTTATACATCCTGTGAGTTGTTTTAAGGTAACTCCAATCATTTTAGAGTAAAGAGAATTATCAAAGGTATACATTAGTTGTGAGATTTGAAAACACTAGCTTTGACGAGGAACATACGGAAACCTCAACTTACGACCTGGGCAAGGAGAAATATGTGGAATGACGGGGTAGCAGTGCATGACACAGATAGATGGATAATTTCCTGTGTAAGGCTGTTTGTGTTAATGTCTCCAGCACTGCCCAGTAGAACTTCTGATGGAAATGTCTATATTTGTGCTGTCCAACATGGTGGCCACTAGTCACATGTGGCTGCTAAGGACTTTAAATATGGCTACTGTGACAGGATAACTGGATTTTAAGTTCTATTTAATTTTAATTAAATTTAATGTGGCTAGAGAAAGTCTTCCACCATTTGAGAGAAGCTACTTGTCAATGATGGGAAATGGTGTACAACACTCCGATAAACCCAAGTCAGCATACTCTTGGCTACCCTGTGAAAGTCAAATGGAAAGTGCCCAAGTTTGATTGGTTCTTTCTGAAAACAGTGTAAGTCCTAGAGGAGCTAAGATTTCTAGGGGGGATGATGAGTGGACTAATGGTCCTTTTCAAGGGAGCTGCTTATGGCTGAGTAACACTTCTTTCCGTACATAGCCAGGTGTGCCATGGAACCAAGTAAAAACCACCTCACATACCATGTACAGAGGTAAGAATGTCATAAAAGGTGAGGAACTGTAAGAAATAGGAACTTTTCTTCTTGAATCACAGCAATAACTTACAGTATATGAATATCCACTCTCTCAAGGTGTCTGCAGGGGTGAGGGCCTAGGCTGTGGGGACATGCAGACCAGGAGGCCTCACTCCTGACTCTACCATTACTAGTCGTGAGACCCTGAACAGGTTAATTACTCTATGACTGTGATTCCCAAATGCATGATCTGAACAACATCATCTTGCAAGGTGTGCCACTAAAAAACAGGTTTTCTGATCAAATATGTTTGGCAGATACCAGGTTAAACAAATTTAACTAAGTTTCTTTATTGAAGGCTTCTTCTCAAAGTCTCTCAGTAGGTATAGGGAATGGTGGTACAGGCAGATATAAGATACAGAAGAACACTGCCCAAACACTCTTGGGCACAAAACCCACCCCCTTCTCCCCAATACTTTGCCTTTCTTTTTCTTTTTTTTTTCTTTTTGAATTTGAGTCTCACTCTGTCGCCCAGGCTGGAGTGCAGTTGCACACTCATGTTCGCCCCAGCGTCAACCTGCTGGGCTTTGGCGATCCTTCCGCCTCAGCCCTCCAAGTAGCCGGAACTAGACTCATGCTACCATGCCTGGCTAATTTTTTTTATTTTTATTTTTTTTAACTTTTGAGTTGGAGCCTCACTCCGTTGCCCAGGCTGGAGTACAGTGGCACACTCATGGCCACTCCAGCATCAACCTTCTGGGCTCAAGTGATCCTTCTGTCCCAGTCTTCCGAGTAGCTGGAACTATAGACGCGCACTACCACACCCAGTTATTTTTTTATTTTATTGTAGAGACAAGGTCTCACCAAGTTGCCCAGGCTGGTCTTGAACCTGCGGGCTCAGGCAATCCACTCGCCTTGGCCTCCCAAAGTGCTGGGATTACAGGCTGAGCCACAGAACCCGGCAAGTTTTTTAACTTTTAATTTTATCGTAGAGATAAGGTCTTGCCAAGTTGGTCAGGCTGGTCTTGAAGCCATGGGCTCAGGCAATCCACTCGCCTTGGCCTCCCAAAGTGCTGGGATTATAGGCCGAGCCACTGAGCCCGGCCTACTTTGCCTTTCTAACACACATTATTACTTTGGTAACACAAGTAACTGTCAGTTTTCTTTCCTTCATCCACACATCCGGCATCTCTTCAACCCCCTTTCTGACACAGCAAATTAGCTGTACCTGTCCACCACTTAAAAAATATTATTTTTGGCCAGGCTCAGTGGCTCACTGCACTCTAGCCTGGGTGACAGAGTGAGACTCCAACTCAGAAATATATATAATTTTTGACTTTAGGAGTTAAAAATAATTGTGAATGCACTCATTCCTGGGAAACTAGGCAAGGGGTTAGAGTCTAAGTTGCTTAGTTTCTACTATAATCTCCTCTAGAATCAGTACCTCCATTAGGGTGGACAATGTAAGAGCTTTATTAAAAGACTTTTGGAATTTAGTATTAGGGAATCTGGGTTCACTTATCCACTCTCTGCAACAAGGGAAATACTGGTCAGATCTGAGAAAGAATACGGGTGTTAGTGATTAAAAGTGCAGGCCCTCAAGCCAGACTGCCTGTGTTAAAATCCTATATTTTCTATTTTGTGGTGGTGACCTTAGCCACTCTCTTTAAACCATTTATCTGTGCCTGAATTTACTTATCTGTGAGGTGGGGGATAATAGCACCTATTTCATAGTGTTGATATGAGGATAAAAGAAGTTATTATTCATAGAGCACTTAGATTGGTGCTTGACTCAGTACATGCTCAGTAAATGTTAGGATTATTGGGTCTGCCTGGAAAAGCAATTGGTCAGTCTGTAAAACTGGCTAACTGGTAAAGGTATAGATTGCTTACTTTTTTTTTTTTTTTTTGAGTTGTAATCTCACTCTGTAGTCCAGGCTGGAGTGCAGTGGCATACTCATGGCCACCGCAGCCTCAGCCTGCTGGGCTCAGGTGATCCTTCCTCCTCAGTCTTCCAAGTAGCTGGAACTACAGGTGTGCACTACCACGCCCGGTTAATTATTTTTTTATTTATTGTAGAGACGAGGACTCCAAATTGCCCAGGCTGGTCTTGAACCCCTGAGCTTAGGCAATTCTCTCGCCTTCGCCTCCCAAAGTGCTGGGATTACAGGTTTGAGCTACTGCGTCCGGCCTACCTGCAAGATTATTAACAACTATTACATACCACAATGAAACACATTTATTCAGTTTCGGTCCTACAAGAGCTACTGAGGTCAGAGATAGGTGAAGCCAGACACTCTAAAGTATATCTATTATCCTAGTCATATTTATATTTTTAAATTTCCCTTTCTGCTCTAAAATCCTATGTTTTCAGGTTTTGCTGGGCCCTTGAAACATGACAAGAGATCTCTGAAAAGCTAAACTCCTATCACTAGCAAAAGAAGGTTCACACATATTAAACTATGATTACAAGCAACAGATCCCTGGCTGCACTATGGTAGGTGCTTGAAAATGACCTTGGCCCCACAAATCAGATCTTTCACCTATATGATGTGATCTGGTATTAAGGGCATACAAGGTTTAAGACCATCTACTAAGTTAACAGGCAATAACAAGCAGGCCGTAGAAGGTCAATGCCAAGATTTGTCCAGAAGCCAGCTGGCAGGAGACAGGTAAGACACAGGCTTGCTTTGGCAGTCATCTACAATGGGTCAGACAAGTGTCTCTTTGTCATACGCCTATACTCTGGCCCAGCTAACAATGCCTAGGCGTTGTCCAAAATTGGGTCAATTTGAAGAAAAAAAATTGTCCAAAATTGGGTCAATTTGAGTCAAGCACCAATCTAAGTGCTCCTTGATTCTGAAGGCAAGCTGGAGTGACTGCTATAAATCCTTGCAGGGCACATCACTCAGCCTGGGCCTTCCCTGGCTGGAATGAGACTACAGCAAAGGAAACAAATTCTCATCAATGAGGCATCAGTGAGAATCGAAGGCTCAAGAAACTCAACGAAGCTCTCACTTGTTTGAAAACGAATTTCTTAAATGACAACAAGGTTCAGAGCTAGGGAGCTGAAGTCAACCTTAAAGTAGTCTGTTTTGTTTTGTTTTTGAGTTGAGTCTCACTCTGTTGCCCAGGCTGGAGTGCAATGGCATGATACAGCCACTGCAGCTTCAACCTGCTGGGCTCAAGTAAGTGATCCTTCTGCCTCAGCCTTTCAAGTAGCTGGAACCACAGGTGTGTGCTACCACGCCCAGCTAATTTTTTGATTTATTGTAGAGACAGTCTTGCCAAGTTGTCCAGGTTGGTCTTGAGCCACTTGGCTCAGGCAATCCTCTCACCTCAGCCTCCAAAAGTCTGGGATTACAGGTGTGAGCCACAGCGCTCGACTATCCTGAAGTAATCTTAATAACTATTAAGGACAAACAGTCTGTGTCTACCCTGGCACTGGAGAAGACACAACCAGGCCAGATGGTCTCACTAACTCACCACCATCTGGCTCCCTTCTGTGATCTATTTGCTCTCTCATATCTTACATTTCTATTTTATATTTTTTTCCTCTTTCCTCAAACTCTCATCAACACCATCTTCTTCACTCTCAGCTGATAACCTTGCATTCATCTGCAAAACCAGTTCCTCACACTTTCATCACAAATGACCAGCTTCCTCCCCTAAATCTACAACTGCCTACCCTTGTCCCCATTCCATCCTTCTTCCTTCCTGTTACAAGAGATGAACTGACTTCTCCTCACCCCCAACCAATACCCTTCATTCATGCACTGGAGCTCACCTCCTATCTACTCAAACACATGACTCCTACAACCATGACTATTTCTTTTGTTCTTTTTTATTCTGTTAAAAAAACACATAACCTAAAACTTACCATTTTAACTACTTTCAAGTGTGCGGTTCAGCAGCGTTTAATCACACTATTGTGAAACAAATCTCTGGAATTTTTTCATCCCGCAAACGTGAAACTCTGTACCCTTTTTTTTTTTTTGAGTGGGAGTCGCTCAGGCTAGAGTGCAGTGGCATGCTCACAGCCATTGCAGCCTCGGTTTGCTGGGCTCAAACAATCTTCCCACCTCAGCCTTTCAAGTGGTTGGAACTACAGGCATGCACCATCACACCCAGCTAACTTTTCTTGTAGAGATAAGGTCTCGCCAAGTTGCCCAGGCTGGTCTCAAACCCGTGGGCTCAGGCAATTCTCTCACTTGGGTCTCCCAAAGTGCTGGGATTATAGGCATGAGTCACTGTGCCCGACCTCTCTATACCCATTAAAAAACTCTTCAGTTTCCTCTACCCTCAGCCCTGCTAACCACCATTCTACTTTCTGTTTGTATGATTTGACTACTCTAGTACCTCATATAAGTGGAATCATACAGTATTTCTCTATTTGTGACTGGTTTATCTGACTTAGCACAGTGTCCTCATGGCTCATATGTTGTGCATATGTGAGAATATCATTCCTTTTTGAGGGTAACATTCCATTGTACCATGTTCTATTTATCTATCCATCTGTCGATGGACATCAGGGTTGCTTCCACCTACTGAATATTGTGAATAGTGCTGTTAAAAACACAAGTGTGCAAATATCTCTTCAAGACTCTTTCATTTCCTTTGGATTAACACCAGAGGTGAGGCTGCTGGATTATATGGCAGTTCTATTTTTAATTTTGTGAGAAACTTCCATACTGTTTTTCAAAGCAGCTGTACCATTTAAGATTCCTACCAACAGTGCACAGGTGTTCCAATTTTTCCACATCCTCACCAACAATTGTTATTGTTTTTTTTTTATAGTAGCCACTTTAATGGGTATTAAGCTGGCTCCTTTTGTATCTTTAAATTTTCTCTTTTGTATCACTCATATCAGCACATAGTTTTATCTTAACAAAAATAAACAAAGCCCCCTTCCTTAACTCCATATTCTCCTCCAGCTGCCACCTGTTTCTCCTTTTACAACAAAATTCCTCGTAAGATTTGTACATCCAATTATCATCTGTGCTTCTTTTCCCGCTCTCTCTTGAAGTCATCATCAGGGTCTCTAATAATCTCCATGGAAACTCTCCTGACACTGTGATTTGGGCTACTGGCAACATTTCTTTAACCAAATACAATTCTCAATGCTCACCTTACTCAACTTCTCTGCAATATTCAACATAGTTGATTACTTTATCTTTCTTGAAGCACATCTTTCACTTAGTCTCTGGGACAGCACACTCTTGGTTCTTTTACTTCACTGCTCACTTCTCAATCTTTTCTGCTGGTTCTTTCTCCATAATTTCTAAACTGTGGCGTTCCCAATGGTGTGGTCCTCAGTCTTGTCTCTCATATCTACCTCTGCTCCTCCTAAGGTGACTTCATACAGTTTTGTGGCTTTAAAAACCATCTATATGTTGACAACGCTTAAGTTTAGATCTCTACCACCAACCTCTCCCCTAAACTGAAAAGTTTTAAGTGTAACTACTTATTCAACATCTTTACATGGTTCTCAGACTTAATGTGTCCCAAATGGCACCACTGAATCCTTTCAGGACCTGCTCTTCCTATAAGCTTTTCCATCTAGTAATGCCAACTCCTTAGTCAGTGTCTCAGGCTTGATGTAAGCCTTGGCATATCCTTGACTGCTCTCTTCCTTTCAACAATACACTGGCTCTCCTCTTGAACCCATACAGTTATTCTCTATACAGCTTTTTCTTTGTACTCTTTCCCCTTGTAGTTATCTCTTTGGCTTCCCATCTTAGAATAAAATTCAAAGTCTTCATCATGACTATAAGCTTTATATGATTCGACAGTCCCTATGTCTTTGACCTTATCTTCTACTACTTGCCAGCCTGTTCACTATATTCCAGACAACTGGCCTCCTTGCTGTTTCTGGAACATGCTAAGTATACCCTCATTTTATAAATGTTTGTACTTGTTCTTCTCCTGAGCCCAGAATACTCTTTCCCTAAAAATTCACATGTTCTGCTCATTCACTTTCTTCAACTCAAAAGGTGCTCAAAAATCACCTTTAAGAGGCCCCTTTCAACTTCCCAACATAAAACAGCACCACCACCCACGCTCACTAGTCATTCTACATAAAACAGCACCACTGCCTTCACTCACTAGTCATTCTGTATCCTCTTTCCCCTTATCACCACCTGACGTATATTTGTCATGCTCTGTCTTACTCATAGACAGTAAGATCAATAAGAGCAAGATCTTTGTTTTATTCATTGCTGCATTTCCAGTACTTGTCATGTAGCAGGTACTCAATATTTATTGAATGAATGTAAGGAATGAAGAAGTGACAACCTCCTATAGAGTGGGGGCTACTTTTCCTATGTGTCAGGAAGATTCAGTCCTGGCAAGGGCCTGGTTGTGGCCTTGTCCACACATATCATCATTTGTTACTGTAACTTACAAATTTTGTCATATTAACTTATATTACAGAAAGGTTGGGTTCCTTTTCCTACCTGGATTCATATTTTTTCTAAAAGCCGTTTTATAATTTTTAAAAGTTCATAAAGACTTGCAAAGAAGTATTTTTTGCAGATTTTACAGATCTGAATTGCAGATGGTGCAGACTGTTAAGGAAATACATCACTACAGTGAAAGATTAGTGGAAAAAAGGAATGACTCCACAGTATACGTTTATGGGAGAATAAGAACATTATTTGGACTTATGGAGTAAGAAGGAGGAAGGAAGAAAGACAAATTTAATTTTAGCTCCATCGACTGGAGAAAATGCCACAATAAAGACTCCACATGATGAGAAGACAAGCTGTAACAATAGGAATGATAAGAAGGTTGCCAGTGATTGCTCCTGACTGCATAGCCCAGGGGTCAGTAAGCATTTTCTTAAATGATTAGCAAATATTTTGTGGGGCATGTGTTTCTGTTGCAACTACTCAACTCTGTGGTTGCAGTGCAAAAGTAGCCAAAGGCAATAAGTGAATACATGAGCATACCCATGTTCTAATAAAAGTTTATTTACAAAAACAGGCAGCAGGCTGGATTTGGCCTGCAGGCTGTAGTGTGCTTGTCTCTGGCATAGACCACTTATGCCTGTCCCCCTAGAAGCACTCTTTTCTCTTAACTTTCTAGAGCCTTTTTTTTTTTTTTTTTTTTTTTGAGTTGGAGTCTCACTCTGTCACCCAGACTGGAATGCAGTGGCCGCTCCCGGCCACTGCAACCTCGACCTGCTGGGCTCCGGCGATCCTTCTGCCTCAGCCTTCCAAGTAGCTGGAACTACAGGCACGCGTTACCACGCCTGGCTAAATTTTTGATTTACTGTAGAGATGAGGTCTCGCCAAGTTGCCCAGGCGGGTCTCAAACCCACGGGCTCAGGCAATCCACTCACCTCAGCCTCCCAAAGCACGGGATTACAGGCTGAGCCACCGAGCCTGGCTCTAGAACCTTTCTTGAAGTCAAGAGATTATAGGGTGAAAATGAGGATGATTATATCATTATACAAAGGGTCTATGTGCAAATAAGGCCTTTTAACTGCTAAGACTGTAGCAGGAAAAAAAAGGGGAGAGGGCAAATTACAAGCAAAGGAGTTTGAGCAAGAAGGTGAGACAGGGACAAATGACTATATTCTAACAAGGTTGAAATCCTGTGTTCTCAGTGGGGGGAAGGCATGGGATAGAGAAAAAGTTGTAAATCTACAAGAAAGGTGAATAAAAAAAGGGGCTAACAAAGAGACTTTAAAAAAATCTACTAATAAGTAAACTCTACAAACATGAGGATGAGGAGGTTTAAAATAGAACTGTCATCTACAGTGGCCTTCAAACTTTTTCATCCATAACTCATAGTAAAAAATATATTTCACATCTTGCCAGTAAACATAAAATTCCTTTACTGCAAGCAATGTACTTTCATATATTCTTTTCTAGACTATTAAAAAATAATGGTCACAGGCAGCTAAATTGATTTATAATCTACTACGGGGCTGTGTTGAAAATCACCGCCTTGATTTAATGAAAAAGAGGATGCTGAGGGAGTTAGAAAATTATCAAGAAGGATACCTAGAAATCTTTATAGTCCAAAAGCATGAAGTATTATACAGTAATAAAGAAGAGAAGGAAAAACACTGCTTCCAGATAGGACATAGTAGCCCAACACTTCTGCTCCAAAAACTAGGGGGAAAAAATCAGTTAAACTGCAAACTAGTAAAAGTACTAACTTAAGATAGACTAATAATTCAGGGATGCATATTGAAATGTCAAGGACAATCATGAAAACAAAACAAAACAAAAAACCAAGAATGATAATGATAAGAAGTCAATAGAACAGAAAAAAAATGAATGAGAAAAAAAATGGCTTTTGTTTCTTGGAAATGAAAGGGAAATGCCTGGGTTTACTAAAGCTAGAGGTGACAGCAGTTGTGTCTCCTTCCAAGGAAAGGGTGGATTTGGGCTTCTGAGGGAATTTTGAGCTAGAGATTGCATATTTGGGGTTAAAAAAAAAAATCAGACGCCTCGGCTAAAGAGAAGGACCTAATTAGAATCCTACACATGGAACCAAGGTTTGGCTGGGAGACAGAACAGATGGTGGCTGACATTCCGGAGTATGGTAGAACAGGGCATAAGAAGCAGTCCCTGACACTATTCTGGGCGTTGCTCAGGAAGGTCAGAATGTATGTCTCTCTCATACCAGAACCTATAGCATGGGAACCCTAGGGATAAAAAGGCTAATAAGCTCCAAAGCACAGCTAATTTGTTTTAACCAAATACAAACATTATTAAGCAAATATTTTCAGAAAACCTGCTGCTGAATTCTAAGAGAAATAACTAAAGGCATTACCAGAAACCAACATGTTTACCAAGATTTTTTCCTACCTTACTGCCAGAGAGATTTAAAACTCCCAAAGGAAAATAGACATTTGCTGAAAATACAATTTATTATAAGTGGTCTTTCAAATTTCCTTGTCAACTCTTTAGAATTTATCTTGGGATGGGCGTGGTGACTCAACGCCCTTTGGGAGGTTGAGGCGACAGGACCGCCTGAGTACAGAGGTTCAAGATCAGCCTGGGCAATTTGGTAAGACCTTATCTCTACAATAAATAAAAAAATTAGCCGGGCATGGTGGCATGCGCCTGTAGCTCCAGCTACTTGGAAGGCTGAGGTGGAAGAACTGCCTGAGCCCAGAAGGTTGAGGCTGTGATGGCTGTGAGTGTGCCACTGCACTCCAGTCTGAGCTACAGAGTGAGACAACAACAACAACAACAAAAAAATTTATCCTGACTTTTAAGTTCCTCAAGCTTTGATTCAGGCTGGTTAACACTAAGGCATTAGCTTTAGGAGTACATGGTCTCAACTAACCGGGTTTCATTAAAATAGTTAAGCCTACCGAAGATACTGCTAGATTGTAACAAGGGTCTAACTGAAAGGTTAGAAGTAGAGCATTCTTATTTTAATAAAATATAGCATGATAAAAAATTAGAAAAATTTCAAGTTATGAGGTAAACTCTCAACTATCAAGAACTTCCCCACACCTGAGGTTGTATAATGTTAATATGTAGGTAGGTAATTCCCTTGTTGAAAGTTTTTAGTCTCTATTGTTTTATATAAAGAAGTAAGAACATAATAACCGCACTATATATATATATGCATATATATATATTTTTTACCTCTCCCAATGAGAAATAGTGACGTGGAATTTGAGAATCAGGATAAATATTCTCTAGGTACCAAGAAAAAGGTTTACATTGTAGTTTGTGCCTTAGACCAAGTCTCGATGATATATCTCCATAATCTACCTTTGTAACACCTGTTGAAAGAAATAATTGACTCTGAATTATTAATGTTCTGTTAAGTAACACACATCTATTTATACATGGAATCTAATAAGACAGATGAGCAGGAACAAGTATCACTTGGGTGATGGGTGACTATATATAAGTGAATCCACCACCCAAAGAATAAACCAAGGAAAAGACATTAAAATGGGTTTTGATATTCTAAAGAAAAATTATATTTATGTGGGAATGAAATATAAGTTATATGAAATCAGAAGACTTTAATATATGTTAAAGCAAAGACCAAAAAACCCCACAAGCTCTCTGTTGCTTAAATATTAAAGAGAGCAATTGTTGCCAGTCAGGCTTCCCTCACACAACTCACTAAATTGTGCGCACGGCCACTGGACTGCCTTGCAGCAACTGAAAAATGAGAACGGAATAGTAACAATTCAGGCAGATTTATAGCTGATGGAACAACTATTCCCACAAAACTCTGACTAGCAGAGAAAAGTTCCTGGAGAGAAGTCCCTTGAGGCACGTAATGGGGCTTTGCATTGGCCTTGCAATGCTTGATGAGAGCCAGTATGACGGCGTTGAGGGCCTGCTTATGGAGGATGCTCAAGAGCCTCTGTCAAAACAGCAATTTTGGGATGCAGAATGCAAATGTCAAGAATCAAGAAAAAGTCATTCAAGCTAGGAAAATGGCTACAAGTTTAACAAGATGAAACGTCACAGGAATAAATATTAAATGCTACAGTTAGATAAAAAACAACAACAATAACAACATGGGTAACAACTAGGCTAGCAATACTGACCTGGATCATTTACTATTCCTGCTGATTATATATTAACCAGGCATCCTGCCAAGCACTTTCTATACTATGCCTGATTTTCTTATTCCTTACAACGACCTTAGGAGGTAGGTGTCCAAAGCTTCACTTCCACCCTTCTTATCTCTCCTCAGAATACATCGGGAACAGAGAGAAGCTACGGTTTTGTATTTCTAATGCAAAACAATGCTAACCTGGAGAAATTATATAGAAGAAATTTTTGAATTCATCCATCCACACTTCTGCAAGTCGTCTGTTATTTTTATTAATAATCTGCCCTGTGCCTCCTGGAAATGTGTAAGGTGTGGCTTTCCGAAACACATGTCCAACGTGTGAGCATGTAACAATTTCCAAAGTTCCTCCACACTGCCAGATCTGCAAGTAACAGCAAAGATAACAAGACATCATTGAGTAACCAGGAAAAGTTCACCTTAGATTTCCCATGGCATTTTTCTTTTCAACTGAATAGAGGTTTGGCTTTTATTTAAATAGGAAATATTATAGCTACCAGTAAAAACCTTTCAAAGTACCTTCACACTACCAAATCTGAAAATGACAGCAAAGAGGACCATATATCACACTGATTAAAATAAAAAAAGTTGACATTTATTGAGTTTCATAGATGAAATTTTACATAATCAAGGCATACAGTGAGGCCCTTACTATAAGGTTACAAAGCTAGTGCTTCCTGAAGAATAAAAGTTTCTCTAATTTTTGGTTCTGATCAAACCAAAAGTTGAAGATTGAAATGAAAAAAGATAGGCTAATGGCTAAGTACAGAAAAGGCATGAGATCTAGAGCAGTATGTTTTTAACTACAGGCCTTGATTCATAAAAGGATCATAAATGCATATTGATAAAATGCAACCAGTGCTTGTTAACAAGAACATACTGTTTCAATTTTGTGTTGTATGTGTGCAAAATGTATAATGTCTTTAGTATTATACTATGGCGTACCCAGCAGATTCGTATCTGTTCACCCCTCTTTAGAATTGTGTCACAACATGAAACAGAACTTAAGAATCCAAACTGGATCCATTGTGAGTTCTTCCTGGGATAGTGAAAGCATGTTTGGTTACCTTTGTTGAACAAGAGAAACAAAGAAACAAAAACAAGGGTAAAGAAAGACTATCAGGGATGGGCTCACATCTTTAATGGAATCCTTCTGCTTTCTTCAACATACATTTTCCCTCTTAAGTTAAAAATCTCACAACTCATTGCAGTTAAAATCACATTAGAAAAGTTTTGATCTGTTAAATAGTCAGTGTTCCTACCTCCAAGTTTCCCAGGATCATAAAGTGTTATAGCTGGACAGGATCTCCAAGATGAGCTGGAGTCCAACCCTCTCTTTTTACAAGAGGGCAAAGCAATTCACTGAGAACAAGGTGAGTTTGCTGATTCAGATTACAGTACACTTCAGTGTGGTTTTCACTATAATAAGTTATGTGTGTAAAGTTTATTATTTTCAAAAATATACAATGTCATTTAAACAATACGTTGATTTTAGTGAACATAAAATGCAAGACTTTATATAAGGTTGACTGGCTTAAATAATTCAGAGCCATTTCAGAATTCTTTTGCCCTTTTCTTTTCATTGAAAAATATAAAGCTGGTAAAGTGACCAGGTTTTATATAAGACATCAATTTTCACACCAGAAGGAAAAAGCATATTACAAAATGTGAAAATTAGGTTTTTGGCAGTTAAGTACTAAAGTAGCATATGCAAACTACATATTATGTTTTGTTAATTTTTTAGAGTATAAATTACTTCCTTGAAAGTAATAAAAATTAAAAACAACTAGAGAAAGTTTTACAGCTGGACTTCAGATGACTGAATTATTTGTTTAAATAGTTTATAGTGACCCCTTAACAGCATCACCAAACCTTCTATAGACTGAAGTTTCTGAAGTCAGATTAAACTAAATTTTTTTTTTTTTTGGGCAGAGATAACATAAATAATCAAAGCATACTTGAAGTTAAATAAAAGAGTAATTATTTTCAAAAGGAACTTACCCTAAAGGAAATTTCTAGGTTTTCTCCTCCCCAAATATCCATTCCAGCATCATATGTTCCAATTTCCTGAAAGTAATCTCTGTCTATCGAAAAAAGGCCTCCTGCCATTGTAGGTGTTCTGAAATTCAATCATAATGCTATAATATTAATTTTAACAACTTAAAATTTACCATCAGTTTTTGTTTTTAATCGTTTTAAGACTGTTTATAATCACTGAATAAATACTTATTCTCAGACTCTTCAGAAACATTCATAGGCCCCAGGGGCTTTCTGTGTTACTCTACTGTGTGTCTTTAGACAAGACCTGCACTTTGGTCATGCTAGCTGCTAGACCTGCTCTGTCGTAGCTTCTGACCAGACATCCCTTTGACTCAGTCCCAAGGGTACTTTCCCTGTAGTTAGGAATATTACTGAGCATCCTTCTTGGTCCTCAGGTCCTGACTGAGCTTCCATCTCAAACTCCTTAAATCGAAGCTATTCCTCTAATCATCTCCATCTATTGGGTACCCACTCCATGGTTTCTAGCAACTATCAAGGCAGTTGACTAGATTAACCAACTAGACTCAGGTTAGAGTTAACATGCCTGGTCTAAAGAGTGCCAAACACTGTAAACACAAAAGATGAAAACAATGAGGACCTTTTCCTATATCTACTAGAAATTTTTAAGGAAAGGAAGAGACAGAATATAGAATAAAATCAGTATACTCCTTCCTAAGTATGTTTTGTTAATCAAAACATGGCTTGGGGGTAGGAGGTGGTAGGAATAGGTGAAATTAAGCAGGGAAATAATAATGGAGGAGGATTTAAATACAGTGAATACCAGTGCATTTGATTTTCATGAAGGGTGAGTATGGAGAAAAGCTAGGATAAAATAATTATGCTCCAAGGACTGAGACTGAGGATACTATGAAGATCATAACTTAAGAACTGGCCACCTCTATAGCTCTAAAATGTACTCATTGCCTTTCCAGGGGAAATAGCTGTTTCCAGAAAAATATTTGGACTTATCTTGATTTTAGAAGAAAAAAAGAATGAGAAAAATCTTCTATATGCACATATGCAGTTTTTCCCCATCAGAGAAGACCCATAGCTTTTCTGAAATTTTCAAAGTTGTTCATCATTTTCAAAAAAGTTTAGGGATCCCTTATTTAGACAGTGAACTGAACTAACAGCTAAAGAGGGAAAAAGTCCCTTGTACTGCTGAGAACTCAAGCGGGCAAAGGAAAAGCACACAGTTCATTAAAAAAAAAAAAAAAAAAGCTCTGCAGCACCACCACCAGACCTGGACTTGAATTCAGGGAAAAGCAGACCTGAGAAGCCCCAAGACAGAAGAAAGCTCATGCCTGGTTCTGAAGGAACTCTTAACTACTACACAAACAGCAGGCTGATACATTCTAGGATGGCTTGGAAAGCTCAAAGTTGTCAACTTCATGTTCTGAACAGCATGGAGATTTTTAGCCCTTTCTGGGAAAAAAATCTACATATAACCAAGTGCAGAAAAAAAATCAGAAAATGCATCAATGGAAATCTTCTTGCATTTTGTGTTAATTCTAGTTTTAATTTTATTTTATCTTTTTTGAGTTGAAGTCTTACTCTGTCACCCAGGCTACAGTACTCACAGCCACCCCATTGTTGACCTGCTGGGCCCGGCGATCCATCCGTCTCAGCCTTCCAAGTAGCCGGAACTACAGGTGTACGCTACCATGTCCAGTTAATTTTTTATTTACTGTAGAGAAGAGGTCTTGCCATGTTGCTCAGGCTGGTTTCAAACCCCTGAGATCAGGCAATCCTCTTACCTCCACTTCCCAAAGTGCTGAGATTACAGCATAAGCCGCTGCGCCCAGCCTATTTTTTATGTTTGATGTAAGCTTTTCTAACTTTACCAGTCAATAACTGTCATCTAGATGGTACAAATCTGAATTTAAAATTTTACATTATAATGCAAGGACCAAGTTTTAGGTGATATTTTCACATACTGACACATTAATTCAGTTTGCCTTAAGCTAAATATTATTATTCTTAACAACTGAATTAAAGCAGATCTGACTTATACATTTGAAAAATGTATAAAAGGAAAAATATATGCATGTCACTGTTATTTCTCATGTGCATTAGATTTAATAGAACAAAAAATTCTAATTTTATCAATTGATCAGAGGAAAAGTCCCCCTTTAAAATACTGATCTATGTGAAAGATGGATCTTAAGTAAACATAAAGTGCACAAATGCTTCATGTTTCTCAAAACACACTTATCCATTGGATATAATTTCCAAAGCCTCACAAAATCCTCTGCCAGTAACACTTTAGGGAAAGCATTTTACAAACTAATTACCTGACAGGAAGAGTCCGATCACCTTTCCTTCTGTCCATTTCTCTTTGGGGAACAGGATACCAGCGAAAATTGAGCTTCCAGTTGAACCCACCATAGGTCATATCGGAGCCTGCCATGTACTCGAAAGTATCGTCGCTGATCACATCAATGATAGGACATACCACTGTTCTCCTGAAATCAAAAGGGCGAGTTAAAGAAGTTTTCAAAATGTCTCTGTTTGATGTCTACTATAACAATCATATAACACTTGTATACTAAGTGGCTTTAAAAAAAAAACAAAAACATCCTAAAGACAATGGTGAAAAACTCTTATGCTATATCCTATACCAAACTAGCCTCGTAATTACATAGTGGTTGATAACCTTCCCTCCCTTTTTCATTCACACTTTTACATATTTGCCACATGTAAAAATACTTAAAAAGTTTCTACCGTTTTCAAAAATAATGCTTTTAGTTACTACATATTTAACCATTTTAAGGTAATAATTATCTTAGTATTAACAATTCTTGTATATTTGTATTCTTTAACATGTTCGTGTACATAATATTTTGCTTTTGCTTTAAGAATAAACTTCTAGCAGTGAGATTACTGAAATAAAGGCACTATTCTTTATTGCTTTTCAGAAGTGTTATATGTATATATTTTTTCCTGTAGCTTCCCCATAATGCTATCAATTTTGGATGTTATTTTCTCATATTTTTGCTATTATAACATTAAATAATACCTCTGGATATTTTAAAATTTGTACTTTCTAGTTATTAGAAAAGACATTTTTCCTGCACGTTTGTAATTTTTTATACAAATGATCTGACCATATGTTTAAAAATTTTTCAGCTGGACTGCTATTTAAAAAAAAAAAATCTGAAAAAAACTCATAAATGACCACAGCCCTTTCTAAGAAAAGGTCCCCTACTCACAGCCTGTGGCAGCCCTATTTCACAGTACCCATCTTGTTGGTGTCTTACTTAAGAACTTTTTCTCTACCTGAAGATCATAAAGATATTTTCCTGTACTGTCTTAAAATGAAGTATATTTTTGTTTTTTACATTTAAGGCATTAATCCCCACAGAACTGATTTTGGTTATATGCAGTAAGTATCCAACTTCATTTATTTTCCTTATGGATAAACAATTGTTCCAGCACTATTTATGCAATGGACCATTTTCCTCTGCTGTAATTATCAGTGGCTATTCTGTCATAAGTCTATCTAAATCAATATAACAAAACATAAAAATGGGCTGGTTTCTAGATGCTACTCTGTTTCACTAGCTATGTTTGTGAATTCCTGCATCAACACATCTCTACCACAACTAATACAGCTTTAAAATAAGTCTTAATGCCTGGGGGGCAAGCCCTCTCACAACTGACTCTTCTTCAGGAGCATCTGCACTATTTTTGTTCTTTTTGCAGTTCTGTACCAATGCTAGAATCAGCCTGTTCAATTCTCAAAGAAAATTCAGATTGAGATTTCAATTGGAAATGCACTGAATTTATAGATCAATGAGGGGAGAAATGATACTTTTATAATATTGACTTTTCTACTCATGAATATCACCCCCTCTCTACTTGGATTTTTTTTTTTAGTGAGTTTCAATAGTTTTATATTTTATGCATCTTTTGATAAATGTATTTTTATGTATAGTCTATTATTTCCATTGTTATTATAAATGGGATCTTTTCTCTTTATATTGTATTTTCCAACTATTGCTTGCTGGTGTGGAACTGACACTGCTAAATTCTTATTTCTATTATTTTTTGTATAGATTATTATTCTTCACAGACAAGTATATCATCTGCAATTGACAACACAAGTTCTGCTTTTCAATAAACAAGTACTCTTCATTTATTTACTTCTTGTATTTATTTATTGTATGACTGCAAAACCTAAGACTTCGCTTTTTTTTCTGAGTTGGAGACTCACTCTGTCACTCAGGCTGGAGTGCAGTGGCATGATCATGGCACACCACACTTTCCAACTTCTGTGCTCAAGGGATACTCCCATGTCAGCTTCCCTGTGTAGCTGGGACTATAGGCGTGCACTACCACAGTGGGCTAATTTTTTTGTTTTTCACCGAGAAGAGACCTCACTATATTGCCCAGGCTGGTCTCAAACTCTTGCGCTACTTATAATCCTTCTACCTCAGCCTTCCAAAGTGTTGGGGTTATAGGCGTGAGCCACCAAGCCCAGTCCTAAGATTTCCAATAATATTAACTACTGATTCAGGGCATTCTTATCTTTCTCCATATCTTTTTGAAAAATGCTTTTGGGCAGGTGTGGTGGCTCAGCCTGTAAACCAGCACTTTGGGAGGCCAAGGCGAGAGGACTGCCTGAGCCCAGGGGTTCGAGACCAGCTTGGGCAACTTGGTGAGACCTTGTCTCTACAATAAATCAAAAAACAAGCCGGGTGTGGTAGCACATGCCTGTAATTCCAGTTACTTGGAAGGCTGAGGTGGAAGGATCACCTAAGTCCAGCAGGTTGAGGCTGTGGTGGCTGTGAGCATGCCACTACACTCCAGCCTGGGTGACAGAGTGAAACTCCAACTCAAAAAATAAATAAACAAATAAAAGAAAAATGCTTTCAACATCTCTCCATTAATAGGATGTTTGCTCACTAAGTGTTTTTAAAAAAAGCTATTCTTTCTTGAATTAGTAAATTTCCATTCTATAATAGTTTGCTAAGTATTTTCTAATCATAAATAAATGTTAAATTTTAGTGAACCCTTTTTCTGTATCTATGGTAATGATCACAGGTTTTTTTTGTTGTTGTTTTTAATTTTAAAGATGTGGGGTACAATTCAGGGTTAGGTATACCAATGTTCATTATGCAGGTGCTCTTGTTGATAAGGTGTGCCTCCCTGCTCCCCAACAGTTTCCCACGATCATAAGTGTTTAATACATTTGTAATCAGAGTTTTTAAAATGTTAATGAGGTATATTGCATAAGTTGCTTTTGTAATATTAAGCCAAACCAGTAAGTCATGATACATTTTATATAAGTGTATATGTCTTGCTGGCTCAGTTGCTGGTATGTGAGATTTCTGTACTAGCATTCATGAATAGGTCTGCACTGATTTTCCTTGTAGTTCTTTTCTGGTTTTCATATTACAGTTATATCAGTCTCACAAAAAGAGTTTGGTTGGCCCCTTCTTTTGCTACAGTCTTTTTACAAATTCTTAGGGGAAATTTGTTTCCCCTTTTCCACACTATACCAAGGTTGAGACAGGCAAGTTTTCTTTGATGGAATTAATTTTTCATTCTCACTTATACTGAAGTATTGATTTCAAGATCCCAGCTCTATACAGGTGTTTGCTATGAGTCATCCCCTTGGGCAGGACCTGGGCTTTGTCTCCTATCCTCTTGTCTTGTCTTGTCTATCAGGCAGAAGTTTAGTGTCCCAAAGTTCAGTAGAAACCCTACCAGCAAAAGCTGGCTTTAGTGTCTGAACTGCATATTTGCTCTCACTTCGTTTTGAGACCTCCAAATTTCTTACTTGTGTGCCCACTCAGTGATGCATTTATAACATGTTTTGTCTTTTATCTACCTTTTTCAGTTGGAAAAGTTATTCAGAATATTTAATTCACTACACAGCCCAAACTGGAAGTCACTGTGGTTGTTTCATTAATTCCCTTCCTTACTTCTGTTAGCACCTCACGTTGCTTTCTCTCAATGGGCTCAGGCTCCTGTTTCCAAAGGTTATGTGTTATCTTTATGCAAGCAAATATTTCCTAAGTCAGTCATCAAGTATTTATAGAAAACAATTTATAGAGATATTCTATTCCTCTGATTCTGCAGGGCAATGTTCTCTTTTCTAAAGTTGCTATGCTTTCTCATGGTTTTTCCTATGTATTCATCTTTCAAAGGGAAAAAAATATAGCATTTGCTAACAAACAAAAGATGCAGTGGCATCAGTTCCCTCATGTTCCACTTGATTGGTAAAAGTTTACCCCACTAATATTCTAAATTCTAATGTTAAGTTGACACAGATTGCCTCTGGCTTAAATTATGACGACAAGTAGAAATTCAACTAATATAGACGTAGCAGACTGAAGTTAGGTTCTCCCCGATGCACAAACACCAAGCTAGAGCCAAGCAATAGGTAGTTCTTTGAGAACTGTGTACCTGCAAGACTACAACCACAGGTGTGCAGTGCACCAATGTTCTTCCTATGTTGTCAAAGCTGATGGTGCCTTCCACATATAGCAGACATTTTGGTATACAATGTGCTTCTCTTCACACCCTTCTACGTCCTGCTGTGCTACACAGTGAGAGCTACAGTCCCATCAAGGATGTAGATGGACATGAGATGACCTGCCTGTTCCAGTGTTGGCTTTAGAGAGCAGGGACAAGTGAACGGTGTCTCTCTCTTCCTTGAGTCCACTGTACATAGGTTCTGCTCCCGTTTGGTGAATGGAGCACACAATATACATTCCTACAATATGCTTCCTAACCCATCCCTATTAACAAGATAGTTTGCAAACACTCCTGCCAGACTTTAGATTGTGATCTTTTTTATATTTGATTTAGTGTTGTTCATGGATATTTTAAAGGAAACGTATTTAAATTATTTTAAACCATACGTTTAGGGCAAATGTACTGAAAACAAACTTACAGTCACCAGAAAATTACCTGTCCTGTTTGATCCTGGCTAAGAGAGGCTCTAGCCATCCTACTGTGCACTCACAATGAGCATCCAGGAAAGTGATCACTTGGCCTTTAGACACAGCAGCTCCCTTTAATCTAGCTCTGATCAATCCAGAACGCTGCTCCATTCGAATGACATGAACTGGTACTTTTAGTCTTTTCACGTAACTCTCTAGAGGTCTTTTCAAAAAGTCTGAAACATTAACAAAACAAAACAATAACATGAAAAAAAGTGTGGCCCAGCACTACCCTGATGTAAAGCAATTTTGATTTTCAACATTCATTCAACACACATTTACTAAACACTCTCAGCGAGGCTCCCTGATTCACAAATTCATTTTGTTAAAGGAAACCTTTTTATTTCCTGAGAGCAAGGCCTGCAGCTGCTGCTACCTTATTACATGTAGAATTACATGGACTTTGGACTCAGGCTTAACCAAGGACAGACACATTACTAAATTTCTCTGAGAAACTCTCTGTCAGGCTCTATTTTTCTTTTGTAATCTCGTTTAAGAATCAGCAAAAGAAAGTAGTTTAGAGCATCAAATCCAGACCTCAACAGAGAGAAGACACAGAATACAACAGCTGTAGAGTTCAGAAAATTATGAAGTTTCTTCAAAGGCAGAGACAAATTGTCTTGCTGATTGCCACAGTATTTGACTACACTTTTTTTTTAAACCAGGAGGCAGGAAGTGAGGTCAAGTTCAGAGGAAAAATGCTAGACTACAACTGTAAGGCCAAATAGAGATCATTAATAGATAAGTAGGTGTAAAGAGAAGACTTTTTAAGAGGGAAGGACAATTGAAGGAGAAAAAGAAGGGAAAGGAGAAAGGGAGAATACGTGGGCAAATGAAATCAATAGCTATCTTGGAGAGTTCAGGTAAAAGGTTATGCCCCTTAGGACATAGGTAAGGTTACAGGACAAGGCAAGGATGTCCTACCACCAAAGTTCATAACTGACTTCAAACAGCAGAAAAGACACAGCTTCCTCAAAGCAAAGAGAAAGGATCTGTCAGATCAGGTTGGTTTGCAGAATTTATGCCAAAGAACCTATTGATGGTGATATGGTCAGATGTATTGCCAACTAGTACCCTTACAATAGGTATAAGGATAATTACTGGGACTCAGAGAGAGATTCCCCTTGGCAATAGAGTGAGACCCGACTCAATAACAACAACAACAGATAAATACTGAAAGTAGAGACCCAAAGGGCTTCCTATGTAGTGGGGTGAGAAAGACAAATGGAAGTGAAATGATTCTAGCCTATTTGATTGGTAAGACATAGCGACTCAATAATAAAGTAATCAGGCATAGGAAAGCTGTGACAATGAAAAGTCTTTGTGTCCCACTACAAAAGAATACTGACCACTGTCATTTTTGCTAATATATTTCCTAATATTTGAGTTTAAAAAAGTATTGAAAAAGATCACTGTGATTTTATGAACCAAGTCTGAGGGTCAGAAAGATCTAACTCAGGGTAAAGGTAGTGCCAATCCCAGAGACAAGCAACATTTTGCGGTAGTAGCTAACATTTTGTGTCTGTTTAGCACAATGCTAGCCTCATTACATGTTTTATCTCATTTAATCACCACAATGACCCTATGAGGTTGTATTATGCTTACTTTAGAAATGAAAATCCAAGGCTCAGAATATCACATGAATTTGATCAAGGTGATACAGTTTGTTAAGGGGTAGATCCAAGACTCAAACTCAAGTCCACCTGAGTTTAAAGCCCATCTTTTTATTCACAGCAAGAAAATTCTAGAAATTAGAAAACTCTAAAGAGAACAATTCAGGACTACAGAAAAACCTGATCAGACACAAACTTACAACATTTTATGTCTAGAACTTGACAGTCTCATATGGTATGAGATATATTCTAGTACCACAGACCAATTAAGAATGGGTGTATCATAAGTAATATGTCTCCCAACAAGTTTTTCAAAAAATATTAGTTAAAATTCTTCTTAAAAACCAAAGCAATATAATCCCCAAGTCCCACATCTTTGAAAGTATAATACTCTGTCCTGTCTATGAACAAAATAAAAATTGCATGACTCTGTGGTCTGGTATCTCAAAAACTTTGCTCTTCAACAAATTTTCTTGGCATCTTTGTGGCTTTCATGCAATAACACTAAGTAATAAGTATCTTCCTATAAGTTGTTATAGAATTATGGACCCATGGATGGGTAGGGGATTAGGAACCATCTATTCAAGCTTCATTTTACAAAAATGAAGCCTTGAGTTAAGTGATTGTAGTTAGAAGCTACTATTTTATTCCAAAATGAGAGAATCTTGTTTATTAGAACATCTTTACAATTACTAGCCTATAAATTGATCCTCAAGCATTCCTCAGAGTGTGAGGTTGTGAATGTCAGAGAAAATTTTACTGTTTCAGCAAGATCTGAAAAATATAAGCCAGAACCAGAGTAGTAGGGAAGAGCAAGGAATCTAGGGTCTAATAAGCCTGACTCCTAATCTGTAATAAATATAAACCTCTGATTCCTTTTGTATAAAATAAGAAAAAAAATAGCCACCTCAGATAGCAATAGCAATATCATATAAAGTCTAAGTATTAAGATAACTTTCTGAGATGACAATTACATAACTTTGGACACAAACTAGGAATTCATCCAAACATTGCCTTCATTACAGATTCTTTAACAGGAAAGCTGTGTCAGAAGCAATCAGGAGTGATGTATACAGCAGTTAAGAGGTCAAGACCTGGATCTGTATGGTTTACCATGCTAAACTTATTTTCCTCACCAAAAAACAGGAATAATTATAGCACCTACTTCATACTTTAATAAACAGAGTTACTCAGCAGGTTAACTGTGAAACCAAGCATCCCGGGGCCATGAGTGGACTATCCATGCTATGTAACTTAAGTAGATATGAAGATTAAATGACTGGCAGATTATTGTTTCATTCATTCATTCACTACATAATTATAGACTGTTTGTTATGTAACAGGTACTGTGGGCACTGAGGAGGTAATAGTGAGACACAGACCTGATGGAGTATACAGTCTAACAGAGGAAGGTAGCTATTAAACAGACAAGTAAATAATTAAAACTCTGGCGAGAGCTGTAGAGGAGTAGAGAGTATACTGAGATGTTTTCAGAGGGGCACAGCAGGTCTTGGGAGGTCAAGAAAGACCTCTCTAAATAAATAATATTTAAGTTGAACACTAAGGATGATTAGATGTTAACTAGGTTAGCGAGAAGGTGGAGAAGAATATTCCCCAGAGAACAATATTCTAGGGAGAGAGAACAGTACCAGCTCAAGCGAAGGCCCTGATACAGGAAGGAGGATGATACTTTTTAACAAATTCAAAGAGCCGGGCTCGGTGGCTCAGCCTGTAATCCCGCGCCTTGGGAGGCTGAGGTGAGTGGATTGCCTGAGCCTGCGGGTTTGAGACCCGCCTGGGCAACTTGGCGAGACCTCATCTCTACAATAAATCAAAAATTAGCCGGGCGTGGTAGCACACGCCTGTAGTTCCAGTTACTTGGAAGGCTGAGGCGGAAGGATCGCCGGAGCCCAGCAGGTCGAGGCTGCGGTGGCCGGGAGCGGCCACTACACTCCA
>CAUYQG010199354.1:0-33149 GCA_963574415.1 Tarsius wallacei | reverse complement strand
ACGCCCTGCTAATTTTTTGATTTATTGTAGAGATGAGGTCTCGCTTGCCCAGGCGGGTCTCGAACCCGCGGGCTCAGGCAATCCACTCACCTCAGCCTCCCAAAGGCGCGGGATTACAGGCTGAGCCACCGAGCCCGGCTTGGGATTATTCTTAAACTGACTTTCTCACATGCCACAGTCAATCTATCAGCAAACACTATCTGCTTTGCCTTAAGACCAAAACAAAACTGAGGTTGATACTTAAATCACTCCCCACTTTCTTTATCATCATCATCTTCAATCAACTTTCTATCTTGTAAAGAAGAATAACAGTCTTCTGTTTTTACTGATTTTATTCTTGTCTTCCCACAACACACATTCCACACATAGCCAGAGTGATCTTCTAATTAGCTAAGATAGTTGTGCCATTTTAAGACATAAATTCTCGTGGGCTTCTCAACACACTTAAACTCCAAAGTCTTTCCTGTGATGCATATGATCCTAACCATGCTAGCTTTCTTGATGTACTTATTTCCTCTCTCTTCCTCACACACTTTCCTGACTTTGTACATGTCAGATAAGCTCTATACTATCAGGGCCTTTACCTCCGCAACTTTTTGCCTGAGTTGTTCCTTCCTTGTTCTGGTTTATCATGGCTTGTACTTTTATTCTTCACCTCTTCATTCAGAACTCATATAAAATAACCTTCAATGCACAGTATCTGAAGTAGTATCTCTTACCTATTCTCCCACTTTTTCTCTTTTCATACTCTGTTGTATTTTTTTACTAGTGCTTAACACACTATTTTACATATTTACTTGATTATTTGTTTATTGTTTCATCTGCTACATTCCTCTGCCCCAACACCTCTGGAAGCAAATGAAGTTTCATCACTTGTGTTCACTGTTGAGTCCCCAGGGCATAGAACTCTGCCTGGCACATGTAATGAACACATATGGAATGAGTGAGTGGCCTTACTCCTCCTTAGTCTAGTTTTAACAATAGCCTCATGAGGTAACAATTAAAAAATCATTAATAGACTGAAGATAATATTTTTACTATATAGTCAGCCTCATAAATTTTTTTCACTAAAATCAAAGACTAGTGAGAGATTAATAAATATTCTTACCATGTGGCAATTGATTTGATCACCTTCATAATAAGATAAAACTATCAACTATGGAACAGTGTTTTTTTAAACGTTTTCTTGTATGAAAGAATTTAAATTTAAAAAGCTAAAACCTATTGAGATGCAAACTAGTATGGAATCTTGGGGTTATTTTCTATAAGTAAATGAATCTTTAATTGACAAATATAGAAGATTTCTCCTTTGGAGCAGAAAACATTTTGTATTAAGGTGAGCTATATCTGTGGAATAAATGAGTGTAAATAATTTGACAAGATTTGAAGTCAGGGTTAAATTTAAACAACTATTAACTCAGCTTATAGGTCTATATTCAAAAATATAAAAACCAAAAGTTAATAACACATCTTTTCCCTACCATGTCATGCTGTTGACTGATAGTGAAGTTGTGATCAACTATGTTGATTTTTAAAGTATAATTCGATGTTAACCCAGGCCACCATACTTACATATGCATATTTTAAAAGAATATATGCAAGTCTCTACATGTTTTCAGTTTTAGGTGATTGAGTGATTAACTTGGCCAATAGAGCATGCATTATCTGCTTTCTCCCAACTCTCTATTCTTATCTTGTGCCATCTCTCACTCAGTGTGTTCCAATTAATAATCTTCCTTTCATTCCTCAAACACGCTAGCTCTTTCCCATCTTAAAGCATCAGCACTTAGACCTTCTCCCTGAAAGTCCTTCATTTGGTTAACTTTTTCTTTAGAACTTTAGATCAAATGTTATTTCTTTTAAGAAGTACTTTCTGAGTCTTCTCCCTCACAGCTCCTTACCTTAATTCCAAATTAGGTTTTTCTCCTTATTCCCTTTAATAACAGTATTTTTTTTCTCATTAAGACTGAGACCAATGTATAATTATAATTATGTGATTATTTCTAAGCTTATTTGTCTTATGTTAGACTTTCCTGTCATTTTTTAAGCTGTATGACAACAGTTAACTTATTAGATTAATTCACATGGAAATATTCCTTATCAACCATGATATCTTGTCTAAATAGTTGTCTAATGTATGAAGAATATATATATTCTACAAAGGCATTGTAGGAGGCTAGGTCTCAAAAGTCATGCTGTGGGTGGATTAAAACATTTGGAATTTAATTGTAAATTGAAGTTTATATTTATGTTTGATTCTTAAATGTTTTCTTTCAATGAAATCAATGAATGATTTACAGACAGACACATTAGGATGCAAGGCTACTCAACATTAATAAATTATTTTAGGTTCATACATACATAGATTCTTCTACAACTGAAAAACTCATCATTCATTCTGTGGTTTAAGATTCTTGATAAGAGAAAATAATATGGAATCTAGATTTCATATTGGAAGCATTAGAGGCAAATTTGTTCATTATGACATTGAGTATCACAATGGTTCAAATAAAATTAATTTGTTAAAAATTAAAATTTAACTAAATATGAATTTGAGTTCCAAATATTTTATGGAAAAACGTATGTATCATTAGGTTTTTTTACAGTCTAATATACATAAATATGTTTTAAAAAGTCATACTTACTTAACAATCAGCAAGATATATGTGGTACCTCCAATTGCAGAGAAAAAAGTATTTAAGACTTGTGTTGCAACATAAAAGTAAAATTTTTTTGTACATGCATCATCTCTTGGGCATTCACCCAAATGGGCTGAGTAATTTCCGTTCTGGAAACCAGTTACTTCCACACAACTACAGTTATAAAACACCTAAAAACGGTTTTTGAAATATTACAGAATATATTTGAAAAACACATCAGGACTATAAATATATTACATTATATTTAAATAAGTGTTATTCATTTAAACTAAAATATTTATAGTTTAAAAAATTTCTAAAATACAGTGCCTAATAGATAAAAGTTCAAATAGTTTCCTGGATTCCTTTCTGTACAAGAAAATGTAATTCATTATTAATGTTTAATCATCATTAATTTAAAAAATAGGAAATAATTAAAGAAATTAGTCGCAAACTATATATATAATTTTCTCAATAATAGACATTTTTGTCAATATTTCTCTTGCATCCACTTTTATTTTTATAACACACATTCTTCTCTTTAATAGTCTCTACTGAGTATTGAGAGCATGTCTTAGTGAAAGATAACTCCCAGAATTCAGAAAATATAGCAGTTTGAGAGGGGCCTAAATCTGGAACAAGAGCCGTCTATGAGAATGGGACAGAGTCTAGGGGAAATAAAGTCAATCGGGGAGGCCCAAGTCCTTCTGATTGAGGAAAAGCCCATGGACAGTGTGAGGCCGGTAGCGGCCCCCTGGTGAGCCGAGCTGGGTCTTCCCAGAGTTGGGTTGCTTGGGAATGCGGCCCAAAGTGGGTGGCAAACTCCATCTAAGGCTGAATAACAGCGCAAAACCAACAGTCAACAAATACCATAAAGGAGAGTTGAAAAGAACTTTGAAGAGACATTTATAAATAAATTAATAAATAAATAAAAAGCCAATCAGAGGTGCTGGAATTCTATATTAGTAGGATAAAACAACATCCAAAACTATAATAACAGATAATAAAATAGATGACTTTATTACTAGGGAGGTTCAATACAACAGAATGTGATTTTAGAGATTTAATCAGGCGGACGGTTAATGTAGATAGGTGCATTTCATAAATTCTGTTCAGATTCTAGTCTAAACTAAAGTTTAAAGGAAGTTCACTCTGAACTTATTACTTCTTAAGACTATTTACTGAAGAAGGTGTAGTAGAGAAATTAAATTGATACTTGTATGGTTCTATCAAGCTTACTTTTGTACTTTTTTTTTAAAAAAAGCTAGGAATAATGTGAAGAAATCTTTTACAAAGTAAGCATATTGGCCAATTAAACCAAACTTTGACATAGAGATCATTATAAGAAGATGTGGTTCATTAATAAGGATCCATTAATAAGTAAAATAACCTAGCAAAAGTTCCCATATAGTATAGTCATTGCCAGTATTAAGAAGATGGTGTCTGCATGGTAGATAGAGCTCTCTTTAGGATTCTCATATCATGTCTTTTTCATGATTTAACTAGACGGCCTACATGAAAAGGGGCACCCTTACTGAAAGGCACTATAACTACGAATGTGATATATAGGCTTTGATGTAGACTTTGGGCCATATTTATGCAAGTTTATTAAAGTTTGTTCTATCTTTAAAGAACCTAAGAAGCTTTATTTTTCTAAGTTCTCCATGCCTTTTTATAATGCAAGTGGTAGGACAAGCAGCAAGGAAAAGATGGAAATCAAATACGAAAGGCTGTGACAAAGAGCAATAATCATAGTTGACTATATTGCTAATGTTGTTTATAGGAAAAGGGCCTGAGAAATGGTTACCAACCTTTGTGAGATGGTAAATGGATTGAAGGTCTGGGGAACACTATATCTGATCCCCAACTATTGGGAGTTATTTAAGAGATTGGGGAAAACCCACGTTCATGGAAATAAATGTTTTAAGCGAAGAAAGAAATGGTATTTCCATGGGATATATTGGCAATAAGTGAGCAGGATACTAAATTATCCTAAATGGGAAAAGTGCTAGCTTTGGGGAAACCAAAATAGGAAATCAAGACTGGGCAGTCAAGTGAGTATGAAGTATGAAAGTAAAAAAAGGTAGTGAGCTCAGAGCTAAATCCATCAAAATCTCTATAAAATTTCATGTAGATTGTTGTCCTATTTAGGTAGATAGATTAACTCAGGACTTTTCCCTAACTTCTGAATGAGAAACTTAATCAAATAAGGTGCTTCTTAGAGGTCCTAAATGCATTCAAATTTCAAAAGGTTATGTTTTTACAATCTCAAGGGAAAAAAATAGGGTAATCTCAAATTAGAATTCAAGTAACAGAATAATCTGATTGTATAGGCAGGATTTTATATGAAGCTTTGTTTACACAACATCACAGCCATCAAAATGACAGATAATATTGAAATCTTTTTCTTTTATCTTTTTACTAGAGACTTTATATATATATATATGATTTTATAAGTTACTATTAAATCTAGTCAGTGATTTAATTAAGGAGAGAAGAGAAGGTAAAAACTAATACTCACTGTAGACTTTTTATTGCCACTTGAAGATTTGCATCCTGCTAGACAAGGTGAGATGTAAGTTATTCCATTGTTTCCACAGACTGGTTCCCATTGATTTACATCACAATTGCAGTCTGAGTTGCAATAAGAAAATGGTACATCTATATGAGATGCCACTGGATTATTTCTGGAAAAATATGATAGACATATATCAAAAAGAGAGAGAGAGAGAAGAGAAAAAAGAAAGAAGAGGAGGAGAATAAAGAGGCAGAGGAAGAGAAGTGGGAAACATAGAAGAAATCTAGGAAGAAGAGCGAAAAAAGAAGAAAAAAAGAGAAGTAAGAAAAAATATATCCTTAATTCTATAGAAAAATTTGATTTTATTGTGCCAAAATAGTAAAGTTTTTTCTCTTTTTAATGTTTATTTACTTTTAACTCTCGATATTTGCCAAGACATGACTTATGACCTAAAAAAAGTAAAACTTAAAAAATAAACCAAAAAGCTAAATAAGACTTAGAAAAAATGGTCTTTAAGATTTTAGCAAGAAATTTCATGTTAGATAAGTCACTTTATTTTTCTAAGACTCAGATTTTCTACACTAAGATTATATCATTAGACTGGTTCCTCCCAGCTCAGTGCAAATTTGTGTGAATCTATGAATATTCTTTAACTAGGTTGAAGTTTAAAATCTATATTTTAAGTACATAAAAAAAGTCAACATGGGTAAACCACTGCTGATGAATGAAAAAATTAAGAATAATAGTCTTTTTCAGCTGAAAAAGACTGGAAAAGCTCTGTATTTTTTTAGATGAAACCACAGTATGATGTATTTTACTTTATAATATGGATATGAATTATAAAATATAACTTTACAACATTACTAAAACTATAAAATATATTATTTGTATAGTTAATTTTTGTTTTTAAAATATTTTAAAAATTATGTTTGTTATTTTTTGTAAAACTTTGATAATAATTGAGGATTGATGAATTATCTTTGAATAGGCAAATAATTTAAATGAAGAAAAAAGTAGAAATGTTATTCAGAAATTACATTGCTGATTTTATGAAAAAACATTAAATGCCTTATTCTGCTTGAGGACATTTTACTAACTGGTACATTAAAAAAATGGTTAATGATTTCTGTGGTCTGAATATTTATATCCTTTCTTCCAGATCCATAGATGAAATCTAATCTCCAGTGTGTTTGTATTAAAAGGTGGGGCCTTTACAAGGCGATAAGGTCATGCCAGGGAGACTTCATAAATGATATTAAGCATCCTTGCCTCACCCCTCCCATCATGTCAATACACAGTCAGAGAAGGCACCATCTATGAACTAGGAAATTGACCCTCACTGGACACTAATCTGCCAGTAACTTGGTCTTGGGTGGTCCAGCCTCCAGGATGAGAAATACATTTCAGTGTATTTATAAGCTACTAGTATTTTGTTATAGCAGCACAAATAGACCAAGTCCAGAGACTGCAATCAGTCACTCATGTTCATATGAGTTCTGCCATATCTTAGCAATGTGACAATTTTGCCATTTGCAAGTCAAAGATAATGTCATCATCATAGGAATTTTTTGGCAAAAAAAATTGTTGGCAATTCTCCAGCTTCACAGGAAGTTCTCCTGTGAAGACTCTTAAAAAGGAGTCTTTCACACTCTTTGAGGGCCCCAAATACTTTCTACTTAGGTGAGTTATATCTATAGCTATATGTTCTATTAGAAATCAATACTAAACAATTTTAATACACAAATATACATATGCACAGATATGATGAGACATCATATAGCAACATCACATATCTTGTAATCTTAAAAAAATCATTCTACCCTCATGAGTGAGAATGAAAAAAGGAAAATAATGTCTAAATGATTTTATAAAAATAGGTTAGAATTTGTGGACCTCTTGATAAAGTCTCAGGGACTACTTGAGATACTCAGGACACATTCTGAAACCTCTGCATTAATTTATACTTTCAAAACTTTTCCCAGTGACTAGCATTTCGTAAATGTTGAATACATTGATTCTATTATCGGCTATCATTAGATCATGAATTCCATGAAGAAACTGATACATCCTACAATGTTTTCACCTACAAGAAGGCACTCAATAAAATTTTGTTATATGAAACAAATCCCACAGAACTCTTGCTGCCATCCTTTGAATAGATGGTACGGTTAGTATACTTATTTTCAGGAAACTGGATTTAGGTTAAAGCCTGTTTTGACAACCAGGAATCCTTTGGAACTATTGTTGTGCTATAAGATTAGTCTGGAGTCATTGCGTGACTTCAAGAAAGTGACACTTTATCTGGGCATCAAATTTATCTGGGCTGCATGATCTCTAAGGTTATTTTGCCTCTAAAATTCAATGTTCCAAGCACAATGTGTTTTGATTTATTAGAATAAGTGATAGTGAATAGGAAAGCTCAACAATAATACAGGATTAAGAGCTTGCAGGAAAATAATTCAAGATTAGTTTAGCAAGCCTCTAAGAATAGGATGGTGTTTAGATAAGGAAACGCCGAAAGATTTGACATGTTAAAAACAACACTTCATAGGATTCAGAGTTTGAAAGCTCAGAGCCAACAGTAAGCAACACTAAAGAACATGGCTACTGAACTGCTATCTGAGGATCTTTGCTTGTTGCTTGAATGTGAACCTACCTAAGCTTAAATTGTGAGCTATCTTCAGGAGATGATTAGAAGTCTGAATAGGAATCTTGCTCTTGATTTGGGTAGAGACTGTAGTGCTACAAATACTTCACAATAAATAATAATAATGAAAAAGTAAAGTAAAGATTCTCCAAGGTCTAATATGCAAGTATACCTAGGATACTTCCTAATACTATATCCAATGAAGACGTTACCAGAAAAAAAAGTACTAGTTTGCAAAAAGGAAAATTCAATTTGATGTAAAAAATGTTATTTTGTAAAGACTGTCATTAAGTATCAAAATAAACTATAGATACCTTTTAAAGAATGTTATGTATATTACACATATGATCCACCCAATATTGTAGTCGTGAAGACGAACAGCTTTGGAGTCACAAACTCAATATTGCTAGCTATGTAATCTGTGTATTTCTCTAAGCCTTACTTTTCCTCTCCATAAAATGGGGATAAAAGTACCCACAACTCATTGTAAGTACCCCATAAATGATAGCTATTATTATTACAACCTAAGTTGCTTCTCTTTAAAGAAGGAACAGAATAAAAACTTTTTGAGGCTTTAAGAAATGGACATTTATGAACTTCACAGCAACTTGGATGGATTTGGAGTCTATAATACTCAGTGATCTATTACAGAAACAAAGATCTGAGTGGCACATGTACTTACTTGTAAGTGGACCCTAAACATTTACCATAAGAAAGGAATTGGCAGTAGTGCCAGGGGCTGGGCGGGGGGTTCATAGCATCAATAAGGGTATCCAAACTTTGCCTGTGCAATGACCACTTATGTACCTAACCATGAATTGTACTCCACATATTTAAAAATAGGAAAAATTTAAGAAATGGACATTTTAAGAATTTGAAAACTGATAATTTTCTGAACTAAAAGAGTTTAGTTACAATTTTTTCTGCCCTGTTTTACTGACATGGAGTCTTTCAATTAGAAAGTTAACATATTATTGAATTGATTTATACAAACCCATCATAGGTCAATGTTAGGCCAGCAACTGATTTGCTTTCACAGATTTGAGTAAAATATAATAGTTGAAAGAACAAGGACATTGTAGAAGTAAAAAATGCTAATTTGGCAATTCCAATTACAGTCAACTTGAATTTTTTAACGATATATCCTCCTAAAAATAATCCAACTGCAAGAGTAGGTATTGTTATGAGTCCTAGAAATAAAAGAAAAAAGTTGTAATTATATAAATACGATTTTTCTAATGTGTCTTTATATATGAAACACAATGCATATCATTCAAATTCATTCAGTCCTATTACTTCTTAAATAGAAGGGTGTCAGACCAGAATGCAGATAGGAGAGTAGTGTACCATATAAGAGACAAAAATAACTTCTTCCTGCCAATAATGAAATTTTGTTTCTTCAATAGTAAAAGACTTGGTTAAGAATATTTGTGTCTAAGCAGATAATTTATATGTGGCATTTTCTTTTTTTCTGGAACAAAACACCATCTTTTTGCCTATGAGACCTTTTATCCTACCTTTCCAAACCCTTTACATCTCTCAAAATGGAATTTCAACCTTTAATAACTCACTCTAAATTTACCAAGGTCTTTAGAATTGAAACTTGATTAATATATATTCGTTATTCATCAAAACCCACATAGACCCTGAAATGATGAACAGATCTATGTACAATATTAAAAATGGTTGATCCCATTTATAGCTGTTCCATTTACTTGTCCTGCAAGAGTTATTGAAGACAGCGACTCATCTGACAAAAAATTCAGGTCAGTCTATTGGGAGTCAAAACTTAACTTTTAAACTATTATTTTAAGTTCAACCAGGAGATCATACAGAAGCCTGAAGCCTGGTCCAGTGGTTTGGTACATTCATTTTCTAATTATTATTTTCTTGTTCACTTATGACCTTGTGACATGCCACTTGATAAATTATTTAATTTTTCAAATGTTTCTACAGTGTTTCTACAAAAATGGAATTGTGGGGGAAATGATATGAGAAAAACTGTTCTTAATAAGCAGGTCTTAAAGCCAATAAAAATAGATATTATAGTACACATCAGCATTTAAAATATATTTGTTTTGAATTATTCATATTTGGAGGATATATTTAAATTGATTCTCCTTTTGCAATAAAACATTGATGTTATATTTTTTGTAAGAAGATGAGTCTTGATTTCAAAGTTCATGAATTATAGAATTATCAAGAAAATAAGTAAAAAATATATCTTACCAAGTAAAAAGTTAGCCTGAGATGCAGATTGACCATATTGTTGCTCTATGTATTTGAAGATATAAGTAAAACTTCCAATAAAGCTGCTCAGCTGTAATAATGTCAAAGATACAAATAAAACATATAGAGGATTGGTAAGGATGCTTTTCAAAGACTGGATAAAACCTATAAAATTATGAAAATAAAGAAAATATTACAATTCAACTTAAGTACATATTAATATATAAATCTTATAAATATAAGCTACATAAAACTTAAAATTATATAAATACATAACAGAAAGGATTACATACATAACTGCAATCCTACTGTAAACAGTTTTTCAATATAGTCCTTAGATATTTTCTACATGTATATTAATTGTTATTTATTTTGTTCATTTTACCCCCAAATAGGATCACACATAAATACTGTTTTGTAACTTGTTCTGTTCATTTGAAATTTGTTTATCCTTGGCACTTTTCCATACTATTGCATACACATTAATATACTTATTATTCATTCAACAAATATTTAGTCATCAGTTGGGTACCAGGTAATAAACTGAGAGTTGAAGAAACAAAAATGATTAAGATGCGTGATGTTTCTTATTTATTAACACCTAATATAGTTATAATACTAATAATATTGTTAAATATAAATTTAAATTAATTCACTTATTCATTCAACAAATATTTAGTTATCAATTAGGTACTAGGTAATATGCTGAGTGTTCAAGAAACAAAAATGATTAAGACATGTGATGTTTTTTATTTATTAGCACTTAATAATATAATTATTATACTAATAATATTGTTAAATAAATTTAAATCAAAGATAGCGTACTCTAAAACTTACATAAATAAGAACAAATTAGTTTCCAAATTTTTAAAGATCTATTTAGTATGAAGACTCAGGCCTCTTAATTCTTTGGTTTAAAGCTTTTCTACCATAAAATGCTTCTTCAGTAAATTGGACTGTATTATAAATCACCTGTCTTAAGATGCAGGAAGCTATAGAGGACAATTATGTTATGTCTCAAGTGAATGACATTATGGATTTAATGGCACAACATCCTATGCCTACAAACAGGTGTAGTAAAAAATTTCTAACTTCTGTCCATGTCAGAAATTATGTGATCTGGGTCTGTGATGACCAGGTCAAGCAGCCAGCTGTGATTGGAATCAAAAATGGGAGAAATTACTTAGAAAAAGAGTAGAAAAGATCAGAGTTCAACAAGACAGAGCCAGATATAGTTATTGAAAGATGAATTATATGGGCTGAAAGACATTACTCTCTATAGATCTCTAAAAATTTGCATTATATGTGGTCAGAACTAAGGCTGCTAACTAATGAAAACTAAGAAATAGTTTCATCTGTTTATAATAGGAAGAAAAGAGAGTTAGGAAAAGTGTACAGAAGAGAAAAAAAGAAGAGGTAAGGAGATTCATAACAAGAATAAACATCGTTTAAAATTGTTAGGCCAAAGTGCCAAACTTTTTCCCACAAGACTCCCCAGTTAGAATGATCCACCACTGATTTGTAAGGCATTCTACACGAGTAGAACATAGATGTATCAAATTATTGAATTTTTGAGGTGGATGGAAACTTGGATACCATCTAGTCTGTACTTCCATATAGTCATGATCTACTCTATGTTCTTAAAAAATTGATCAATAAACAATTCCACTGATGTTAAGCTGACTACCTCAGAAAGTAATTTGTTCCATCTTTGAAGAGTTCTTCTTGTTAACATATTGTTTTAATAATAAACTGAAATCTTTCTTTCTCACCAATGTGTCTTAGTTCTACCCAGAACTATTTATATAGTTCTATATCGTTATATAGAATAAATTCTATATTTTTTATTCTGACCATATGTTCTTAGTTATTTTATTCATTCCTAATAGGCACACAATTAAGATAATCATTACTTTACAGGTCACTATCCTACAAAAACAGTTGATAAAATATATAATGTTTGCAATTGCCTTGCTTTTGCATCTTCATTATCCTCTCTATTCATTTTGAGCTTGCAGTCAACCCTGGTCTTTCTAGGTTTAGACAGCTCATTAATTTTTATAGATTTGATCTGGTAAAGCAGAAACATAGCATATACAAAATAAAGATTCCTTGGCATGTTATTTTTAGTGTGCATTTTAAATTTAAAGTGATGGGGAGAAGAAAATACAATATAATAGGTAAGTGAAAGAGCTAATGAGTGGAAGAACTTTGGCTGCAGTGGAGAATTTGTAAACTTGCTTCAGTGAAAAGTTGAGTAAAGTTGTTAAGGGTTTGGATGTTGCATTGCTTTGGCATTTCCAATCTCACCATTTCTCCCCAATCTTAAAACTGCTGTCAACAACTCTGTGCTTCAAATGTTTTACTCTGGCTGCTGCTAGATCATTCTCCTGATTATCTTCTCTTGATGGTTTTTCATTAGCCCTCAGAGCTTGTATTCAAACAGAAGGCACTATCACATGGTGAAGAATCTTAATTCACATTTAACTCCTACTACTACTGTAGAGTAGTCAATTATCTTAACTACTACTAAAAATGCATCCACTGCATTTTTTTAATATTTAGGAAAGACATATATGTAACATTTAGGCAAGCCATATAAATAATTGAAACATATGTAATATTTTAATTTCCAAGAAAAATAATATTATCCTAAAACACAGAGAGAAACCTTTTCTGCCTTCCATTTCCTCGCTCCAACTCTCTGCCTGAGAATAGTTGGGTTTAACCCTACCATAGTTCTTAAGGCAATTTTTTGCAATTTTCAAGAACAACGCACTAGGTTTTTGAAAAAAAGAGGCAATGTTCTATCACCAGGACATAGTTTGGTGCCTGGTACCATCTGTCGAATAAATAAAAGAATGAAATATTATAATCCATTAACCTTCATAGTTTACACCATGTAATACTGAAATGAATGTACACTCTTTGGTTGAGAAGGAGCAAGATTTTAGTTTTTGGTTGGTTTCTCCCTGCTACAGAAAATAAATCTAATCTTCTTCAGTTTGCTATGTGCTCAGGAAATATTTACTAATTTTAATAACAGTTTTAGAAAAAGAAATTCAGCTAAATTTGGTGAAGAAGAAAGTTAACTTCACATGATTTGAGTATGGCATTATTTTGGAATACCCACTCTTCCTTTTCATTGAGATTGACAACTTCATGTAGACTAAAGAAGCAAAATACTTACCAGTCACAGTAAGGCTTTTTTCATGGTGGATCAAATTGGGAGTTTGATTTCTTTCTTCATTTGTTTTGAGCACATGTGAAGATACTGAAACTTTTCTTTCGTTCTGATGCTTATTTGGATTTTTGGGCAAGAAAAAGAATGGTATAGAAGAAATGATGGATAGTAGTCCAGACACAAGGAAACTAAGCCACCAAGCACCTACCCAGCGTGCGTCTTTAGGAGTTATTCTAATAGTGCCTGGAATAAACAATTAGAAGTCAGTCAAAAATCATTTTGAAAAGCAGTAAGTTCTGGAAATAATGATAGCTGTCCTCCATAGATGAAGAAAGTAAACTATATGTCATCAATACTAAGATACTATTTCCTTTTTTCTAATTTTGTCACCTCTGAAACCATGACAAATCTAACATTTCACGAAATCTTGCAATTGGTATTATCCAGAATTCAGTGACAACATTGTTGTCATTGCCTAAGCTTCGGTGAACTTAATGACTGCAGACCCCTAGATAACTATTTACGGAAGAAATATGAATCCTTATTGTTTTCTGTAACTTTCTATTGGCACCATCATATGAGGTCAACAAAGCACCAGCAATAAAACTTAAGCAGTAAAAGGTTTTCCTTCTACAAACCCAGAAACCTGCATTGCCAATTCTCCAGACAGACCAGGGAATGAAAAAATTATACACAATGAAAATATGAGTGTAAAAAACAACCCAGAAGAGTTGAGTTCTATATGTTAGGAGTAGTGTAAACATTTTATTTCCACTCTATTTTTTTTCCAAGCATGCATAAGAGTAACTTGTAAAAGCTATTTCTCAAGTGTCAACTAGTTATTTCAGCAGATATAAGACAAAATCTAGGTAAGAAGAAAGCATGTATAAACACTTTGGTTTCTGGATTTCTTTGTATACCAGTAAGAAGGTTTGGTCAATGGTTGTCCCATTTTTGGTGTTGTTGTTGTTACTATGAAAAGAGTAGGCTATGGCAGAGGAGCACGTGTGCTTTTGGGGGTGGGGAGAACAATTCACCACCACCAATTTCCTGTATCTGGCATTCGTAACTCATTGATGTTACCCCTTTAGCTCCTCTAGGCATTGGAGTTTGCCAAAGTATACTTTATACTAAGTCACTTCATACTCATTACTGAATAAAAGAAGATATAGTGAGGTCTGAATAGTCAGTATTAGAAATGGAATCACCATGAATTCTAAAGTAACATAATGGTTTCTGGAAAGAGTAGAGAGGTTACAAAACTATTATCTTAAAGATCTTTACCACTTATTTTTACACTCTAAGTAATAGAAACAATGATGAAACTGAATGTGAATGAGTAGAAATAATGTAAATAATGTGCAGCTGCTCTAAGTCACATGTCTAAAGTAGCAGATATAAAACATGTCATCAGGTACTTGCTCTAGTTTTGTATCAACAAACACTGTCAAGTGTGTGGCTATTGTTAGATTACTGTCCTGTCTACTCCATTTCGGAAATGAATCATTTGATCTCTTTGGAGTGATTTATTAAAGTCCTGGTAAGATAGAAAACAGATTTGTTTTTTTATGAACACTAATCAGTTATTATATGTTAAGACAAATACCATTCTGTCATGTTCTAGGAGAGATGGCAGGTAAGTACACACATTTTTATAGCTCATTGTGATAAGGGCTACAATAAAGCCATGCTCTTGGTGATTAAGGGGACACCTAATTTGGGACCAAAAAAAAAAATTGGTAAAGAAAGACTTCTTTGAAGAGGCACTTCATTGTGGAAGATACTTTAATAATTATTCAAATAAAAAAGAGAGAAAAATCTTTCCAAGTATAAATGCAGGAAAATGTATGAGTACGGGTCATAGTAATTCAGTCAATAATTGAATTAAGGTAAAGATATCAAAAGAGGGAATAAAGGGAACAAAGTGAATTTGTGGGTAAGATGATAAGACCTGGTTTTGACAGGTTGAGTTTTAGACATCTAAGAAGAAAACAGAAAGGTACTAGCAATATCACTTAAAACAAATTCTAAAAAAGTATCCATTAGAATTAGCAAATTATGTGAAAATGATTGTGTTTTATTCACAGATTATAACAGACTGAGAAGTGGATATAGGTAAGAAGGCATGATATCTAATTTAGATGATTTTTTTTTCCTGGATGCTTGGCTTTGAAGAGAAATGAAAAAGCAGAGAATTAGCTAGAAAGCTATCTGGGGATATTAAAAAAATGTATAGATGTAAAAAGACAAGAACGACCTAAGTGTGCTTGCTGAGGAAAAGGGATGAAGAAGACGTAGGAAGAAGAAATTTAAACCCCAGGTAGATCTATTAACATAGCCTGAATTGGGACATATTTTCCACTGAGTTGGGAAAAGGGCAGATAAAGATGCATATGGTGCAGGTATATTTGTAGGAAGGAGGTCTGAAGCTGAGATAGTTTTTTAGTATGGCCTTTCTTCCTTCTATGAGATAAGAAAGAGGCTGGTCTGAAGGTAGTGAGTTATCTCAATTGAGTGTTCATAGTCAGTTACAGATAGAACTCCTTTTTCTACTCTCTCCTCCCTTCTCACCACTGCACTTCACTAGTCTTTTAAAAAAAGAGAGAAAGAAAAAGCTCTGAGAGTGGAAGGGAAGATCATAGATGTCATTTGTGTGTGCACTTCTTTATTCATTTGTTCAACAAGCAGTTATTGAATGTTGTCATATATAAAACCCTCTGCTTGGAACAGAAAAAATGACCATAACCAAAGTACAAAATGACTATGTAAATTACTCCAGCCATAAGTCATTGTAGTAGTCACAAGGAGGCTTTAGCAAAGCAAAACTCTAAGTTCTGCACTTTAACATTTAAACCACCATTAATTGAAAAATAAAATTTATGTGACTGAGCAATCAATTCTGGGAGAAGGGCATTTTAAGTCCAGTCATTCTGGATCAAGTAATCTGAAATAAGATTGTCAAAATTCTCTCTTTTTATACTTAGTTGTAAAGTGTGGTATATAGGTGATAAATTTTATTTTTAGCCTGGCTCGGTGGCTCAGCCTGTAATCCCCCGCTTTGGGAGGCCGAGGTGAGTGAATTGCCTAAGCCGACGGGTTTGAGACCCGCCTGGTCAACTTGGCGAGACCTTATCTCTACAGTAAATCAAAAAAATTAGCCGGGCGTGGTAGCGTGCGCCTGTAGTTCCAGCTACTTGGAAGGCTAAGGCGGAAGGACCGCCGGAGCCCAGCAAGTCGAGGCTGCGGTGGCCGGGAGCAGCCACTGCACTCCAGTCTGGGCGACTGAGTGAAACTCCAACTCAAAAAAAAAAAATGTATTTTTATTCTGATTATTAATCCATCTATTTCTTACTTGTAACTTTTGAAAAATAGTAAACAGAAAACTATTGAAAGAGAGAATTATATTATTTGGAATAATAGTATCCTGCGTTTGAAAGACACTATCATGGTATCTTGCTCTAATTGTACTTACTCAGATCTACATATCCAACATCCACATAAATTTTGGCAAACAGAGATCCCATGATAAAGCCAATGATTGGACCAATCATTCCTACTGAATTCAAAATACCTGAAAATATTATAAAACAATTTTATGAGATGCCAAGAACACATGTTAATATATTTTTAGTCAATATGTTTTTAAAAGTAGTATTATACAATACACTTCTCCAAATAATTTTTCTAATGGGTAAAATAATAAATTTAATGACACTGTTATTTCATGGGTAGATCAAAAAAAGTAACCATACAATTTAATATTTTTGTGCATTACCTAAATACAAAGAAGAATGTCCTTCTTTAGCAAAATCATCAATGTAAGAAACCCCCAATGGTACTATGGGAGTTTCTCCTATTCCACGAAGCATATTACCCAAGAAGACATAGATCCACATATTTGACCCAGCTTCCTTTCCACAGCCTATATAGACAAAAGAATGTTTTATTTTAAACATTAATTTTGGCATTCCATTAGAAATTCAACTTCTTTAAGTCTTTAATTATTCCATTGAATGTTTTTGCTCTTTTCTAGTAACAATTTATAGTCACATTTCTAAGCTTGAAAGTACAGAAAAGCATGAAGAAAACAGGTAAAAATTGTCTGTAATCACACAACACACAGCAGGTCACTTTAATATTGTTATATATCTTTCATATTTTAATGCACAAAAATATGCATAATATTCATTTTGTGCATTATATACTTAAATATACAGGTCATAGTAAACTGCTTATATACTTAATACTATTTTATGACAATATCTCCATGTCTTACTATTTTATGACAATATCTCCATGTCATTGTTTTATACCCAAACTGTCATGACTGCATAGTAGTCTGTTACATAACAGTTTTGTAATGGTTATAATTAATCTTTTATTTTTTAATTGTAAAATATTTCTAATTTTTATTCTGCTAAACAGGAATTTCATAACTGTAATTGTAAATAACTCTTTGTTCACATTCCTGTTATTTCTTCATGATTAATCAATAAAAATAGAATTGGTGAGTTAATAAGGTAATATATATTCTTTAATAAATATTGAAAATTAATCTCCAGAAATATTTACAAATGTATACACTCCCAGTGCTATATAAAATGTGAAATTTTAAAAAATGTACCTCATTTCTTTTTATTTTTAATCTTTTCCTATACACTAGGTAGAAAATTTTCTGTTGTTATAATTTGCCATTATAATTTATGATGTGTAATAATATGCAAAACATCTGCGACTGGTATAATAATTTGCATTTTTCATAAAGAATAAAGTTACATTGTTCACATATTTATCCCATTTCCTAATATTTTATTTTAAGTGGATATTTCCTTTTCCAATTTCCCACTGAAACCATTCTCTTTATTTAAATTGACTTCTAAATACTCTTTGAATATAATATAGTCATCACTTGGAATATCGGGAGGTTTGTTCCAGGAACACTCATATGCACCCAAATTCCAGAAGACATAAGTCATGCAGTTGACCCTGTAGAACCTGTGTATAGAAAAATTCTGATCTCCTCATAAGTGGGTTTCTCATCCTTTTTGGTTGAAAAGGTCTGCGTATGGACTCATACCATTCAAACCTGTGTTGTTCAAGGCTCAACTGTGTATATATTAACACTATAATTTTATCTGCATATAAGGGTCAAATGTTTTACCTATTTGTTTTTAAATCAATTCTGCTAATGAATATTATAAAAATGTTTACAGTTGTAATTAAACTTATGCATTTTAAAATTTTTACTATTACTATTAATTCTTACCTTTCCCCACTATCTCAGGTGATGTTCTGTTAAATGATAAAGTTTGATTAATTAAACAAGTTGAAAAGGTTGATGTTGAATTTTCTGATGGATTAATATAGGTGTCTTTAGAATACCTGTAACTGTAAGAACATTACTGGATTTAACATATTCACTTTTTCCAGAAACATAGAGAAGTTATCACTTTTATTTGCACCACTCTCTTCTCCAAATTACCAGAATCCTAAATGCCAATTTCTCTTCCTGCACTTTAGGAAAGGGGGTGAGTGAAAGTGATGTGGGTGTGCCCATTAAGAAAGGTTATTCAATACTCTTCAAGCAAGGTGGGTTATTACCTTGCTATAACCATAGGAGTGCTTATATTATGCTCAAGATATAAAACATCCTGGTTTGGACTTTTAACAAAATCTTCTGACTGTATTTATTCATCCCTTTGAATTATCTTCAAAGATGGTCAATCGGTCTAATTTTTTTTTTATGGGCACACACATACTCTAATAGTTGACTCTTCAAAACTCAGTAAAAAAAATTTTGATCTTTTTCAATCTGATGAGGGAGAACTTAGTAGAAACTACAGAAATGGAGCTAGACTAGGAAGAAATGCCAATATACAAAAATACACAAGTACACTGTGAGCTTGAAGGGCAGCCTACTATATGCCAGGTATTATGCTTAGATTCAAAGGACAAGAAATAAAACAAAGTTTTTGTATTTAGGGAAAGTCACACTCTCTAAGATAAACCACATATGATAAAGGATATAATACGTTTAATATACAAGGTCCTGAGGGGTCACACATACACAAAAAAAAAGGGTGATGAGATTTTCTTGGAGATGGGGCATAGATCAAAGAAGACTTCATAATGAGAGTGACATGTGAAATGAATTTTGAAGATGAATAGAAGGTTAATAGGTAGACAAAGAAAGAAAAATGTTTACGGTTGTAGAAACAACAGGTGCCAAACTATAACATATTATGATATGACACAAGTAGCGAATTGGAAGCCTAGAATGTGGCCCTCAATTGTGAGAAGCAATGGAAGATAAAAATGTGCTAGTTGCATTTAAGGCATATTCTCTATACAAATCAAGAAGAACAGGAAATCAAAAAGATTAAAGAAGGAATTAGGGGACACTGACACTACAGTGTTAGAATCTGAAGAAAAGGATGGGCATAATGAAGAGGTTAAAAAGGTAGAAAATGAATCAAGAGAGTGTAATATGATGAGAATAACCAGGAGCAGTAGCACTTGGAAGAAAGTTCTCATGTGGGCCAAATGTAGGGAAAAAAGAGAGAGAGATGATTAATATGGAGACCAAAAGGCGTGATTGCTTGATTTGGCAGTGAGTAATTGGTATCTCTGGAAGAAACTGCTCATTGTCTTTCAATATCCCTTCTTCTCTCCTTCCATAGCAGTTAAATTGGGATTTTTAGCTAGGAACATGGAAGCCTGGAATAAAGTTTATTTTTTTTAATGTTAATTTTATTATTTCCAATGTCTTCATAGCTATGTGTGAAATGTAACTAACTTCTGACCAATAGAGGAGGTATGCTTCTGAAAACGCATCTTAAGCCTCATTCTGTGTACATCCTTTGTTTCTTCTTCTTCTTCTCTTTTTCTATCCTGTTGCCTGGAAAAACACTGCCCACAATTTGAACCATGAGGTCAAGGCCATGCAAGCAAGGCAATGATAGAAAGATGCAGTATCATGTTATCAGTAGTTTTGCTACATTAACTTTTATAAGAAAAAAAGTTTTTATCATCTTTCAGTCATTGCTATTTTAATTTTTTTTCTCATGCGCATCTGACTCTAATTATAGCTACACAGTGATCTTAGAAAGAATAGACTCAGTGAAATGGTGGTGGGAAAACCCATACCATGGTGGTTAAGTGGTAAAGTCTTACTGAGTATAATCAAAACCTTTAGGTAAAGTCATGAAATATATATGTTATACTAAAGAAATCATAAAGAACTTATTTCAAATGAAACAGTAATCTTATCTAGTACTATTTTTATTACCAAGTCTATGAAAGCCACAAGAAATGAAGAAATATATTATATAAAAAATATGCACCATTTTCATAAATACTTAGTATTTTTCTCGAAAGCTTAAGTGCCTATTTAAAAAGAAAAAATAAAGTTCTATTAATAATTTACTAGTTAATGATAATTAATATCACAGAGCTATTTGACACTTACTATCCCATGAAGAAATGTGGTAAAGCAGTCAAAATGCCACCGGTTCCCATAACAAAACAACCAATTCCAATTATCTTCGGTCTATGGAGTTTGGATCCAAAGTAACTTACAAATACAATCACAAGCAAGTTTCCTAGAAGGAGAACAAAATTATGCCGATATAATTTAGTCTAGTTTAGTGTCTCGTAGTAGAAAAGCTCCAGAATGGATGCAAATAGAGCCCAAAACATAGTACTTTCCCTCAAAGATCACATAATTTGTTGAGAAGGGGAACTTACTTACATTAAACCACTCAAAAAATTGTATAGTGCTTATGATAAGTAAAACAGGTTTTATATGCGAAAGAATGCACTTGAATTATTTGGCTGCATCTGTGGAGTTTAATATTATTGAAGAATTTGAAGTTGGCAGGATTCTGAGGGAAACTTAGTCATTCATGCATTTCTTTATTTATTCTTAGTATTCCCTAAATTCCTCTTATATACCTATGCTGGTACTCAGAATCAGAAATACATTTTTTTTAAAAAAAGAAAGAAACCATGATAACTGTCCTCATGAAACTTACATACTAGTGATAAAAATAGATGTATGGACAGAAGTGCAATTTGAACTTAGAAAGGAGGAGCTTAAATTAATTAGGCACTTCAGGAAAGTTTCTTGAAGGAGAGACTACTTGAGATTTAATGTTAAGTGTAAACTACTTAGGTTAAATAACAGAAAAAGAGAACTTCAAGCAGGAGTCACTACTAATTCTGATGCATTTGGAGCTTCATGAATAACAATGAACAGACAATAATCAAGAATTACTGAACATTGACGGAAAAAAATATGAAGGTAAATCAGCAAAATAAACCAACAGGTAAAGTAACACAAGAAGAAACATTTAAATAAAGAGCAAACTAAAAAAGTTAAAATGTATTAAAAATTCAGTTATTATCTTTAAAGGTACAAAGGCATGTTGCATCTGTAAAATTAGATTTGGTAGCCAAAAACAATAAAAGAACAATAAAATAGTGTTTTAAATTTAAAAGTTTAGAAAAACATACAAATTAGAACTTTATATAAGATGACAGATGGCATCAGAGAAGATTGATGAAACATAAATTAAAAAGACAGACATTTAGAGAAAAAGAGTTAAAGGCAAAAAAATCCAGAAAATTTAACATACATCTCATATATCTTTCTGAGGGAAATAAATAAGAAAATAAGGAAGAAACAAATAAGAAACAGAAAATAAATTCCCTGATCTAGAGGAAGACTTAAGCCTTCAGATAAAAGTTTCTATTTTTCTCCAGCAGAAATTATGTAAAAGAGAGAGTCATAGATATATGCTGGTAATTTTTCTGAGATTCAATGAGGAGAGTCTAGAGAAAATATATATCAGTACATGAAAATTATATAAGTAATAAGTTCTTTTATATACAATATTGAATGCTCTTGAACAGTAGATTAATGTTTTAAATATTCTGCTAAAAATTGATTTTTAAAATTTCACACCCAGAAAAATTATCACTTGAAAATGATAGTAAAATAAACATATTTTTCCAAAAAGTGAGGGTTTGGGATATATGCCATGTGTTCACTTCTTTCTGGGAAAAATTACTACTGCTCTCTTTCAGTGTCCATGCAAGTTTTTGTCCAACACTCCATAGATATGAAAATCTGCAGATGCCCAAGTTCCTTATGTAAAATGGCATGGTCAATGGATACCTGGTCCACTATAGGGAGAGAAGGAGCCAACTAGAAGCCTAAATTTCTTACTTATGCAACTTACTTATGTAGTAAATCTTTACTTGCATGCTACAAATCTTAAGTAAATAAATAAATAGGTAAATAAAATGGTGTGGTATTGCATATAATTTACATAAATTCTTCAATATACTTTAAATCACCCTCTAGATGACTTATAATACCTAATACAATGTAAATACTATGTAAGTTGTTGTTGTGCTCTATTGTTTCTTTCTTGTATTTTTTTGTTGTTATATTGCCATTTTTAATTTTCAGATATTTGTGAATAATTTTCTTCTGTGGTGGGTTTAATCCACAGATATGGAACCCACAAATACAGGTAGTTATCACTATTTGACAGAAAAACTATGAGATTTGGAGTCACAAGATTTAAGGAATAGAGGTAAGCAAAGAAATCAAATTTATGATGATGTTCACATAATTGCAGTTAAACAGTTGCAAAGTTTAACAAAAATACGTAGCATCAATGTTTTGAGAAAAAGAAACATACAGGCTGGGCATGGTGGCTCAAGCCTGTAATCCCAGCACTTTGGGAGGTCGAGGCGAGAGGATTGCCTGAGCCCGCGGGTTCCAGACAGCCGGACAACATGGTGAGACCTCGTCTCTACAATAAATCAAAAAATTAGCCGGGCGTGGTAGCGCGGGCCTGTAGTTCTGGCTACTGGGAAAGCTGAGGCGGAAGGATCGCTGGGGCCCAGTGGGTCGACGCTGGGGTGGCCGTGAGTGTGCCACTGCACTCTAGCCTGGGTGATGGAGTGAAACTCCAACTCAAAAAAATAAAATAAAATAAATAAAAATTTTAAAAACATACAGTGAAGTAAATTTTAAAAATTGTAATAGTCTGATTCTAAAATTCTAGTACTTGTATTAAGCCTGGGATGTAGGGTGTAATTTTTTGAATCACAAACATTATTAAGAAAAGATTTAGAAGTTTTCCTTATTACAATTATTTTTAAAATGCTCACTAGTTAAGGATATTGTAAACAAAGTTAAAAATAAACAGTAAACTCATAGAAAATATTTGCAATCTATACAACAGACACAATTTTGGGGTCTCTCCAAATAATTAAAAAATGAAAAGAAAAAGAAAAAATGAGCAGAAACAATGAGCTACCAATTCATAAAATAAGGAAAAATAATTTTCCTTAATTATGTAAAAGTTAACTATTATTGAACAAATCCAAAATAGGATGAAGACTGCTTAGCTATGTCCACAATGTTATATATATACACACACACACACACACACACACACACACACACACACACACACTTGTAACACAGAATTTAGTTAATTGAGTTTGTAACCATTTGGACATTAGAAGTCTAACATAGGTTAATCAGAAACAGTTCCTTCCTCCTCAAACCATAAGAATCAAATCATAATTCCCACTCAAGTTGTCTTCACACTGGGGCATCTCAAGAGAGAGGAGGTAAAGTTTCACAAGGTGTGGGTTTGTAAGCAATGAGTTTGTGTAGGATCAGGGTTTTTTAACATTCTCACCATTGACATTCTGGGCTGGGTAACTCTTTGTTGTTGGGTCTGTCTTGCAGCATCCATGGCCTCTACCCCTCAGTACCAGTAGCTTCTCCCCCTGCCCCCTGCCCAGTTATGACAACCTTAAATGTCATCAATTATTACCAACTTGCCCCGAGGAACAAATTTATCCCTGAGAACCAGTAATGTAAAACATGTATGAACTAAAAAAAAAGAAAAGAAAAAAGAAAAGAAAGAAAAAAACCTTTGTAAAGTTATTAAAAGAGAAAATAAAGTTACCAATTTCAAAGCTTCCATCAATTAAACCAGCAAGAGAAGAGGATATGTCAAATCTCCTTTCTATTTGAGTGATGGAACTCTTCATAATGATTCCACCTAGTGCCTTAGTTATATAGCTGAAGGCCATGGCTGCCAAGAACATCTAAGAAAAAGTAGAAGGAAAATAGGAAAATGGTTAATCAAAGGACTACATAATGTTTATAGGTACATGGAATTAAAATAGCTTTCTTCTCTACTTAAAAACATTATTTTTTTCATAAAAATCAAGCCTATTTTGCCCCTATACAAAGTGATCCTTCTCAGCCCTTTTAACATTATTATTATTTCCAGTGTGATGAATTTGGAGATGGGGCCTTTTGGAGGTAATTAGGTCATGAGAGTAGAGCCCTCACAATGGGATTAGCATTAGTGCCCCTGTAAGAAGAGACCAGCTCATAAAAGGCACTGCAACTCTCTCTCTCTCTCTCTCTCCCCCCCACCCCCCTTCTCCCTCTCCCCCTCCCTCTTTCTTTCTCCCTAAACCACAAAAAGGGCCCACATGGGAATTCAATCATGCTGACACTTTTGTCTTGCCTCATATAACCCAGGCTTCAGAAATGTAAGAAATTTCTGTTGTCACCCGGTCTGTACTACACTATAAGCCTGAACTGACTCCCAGTATTCTCCACCATCATGTTTAGCATCAATTATTGCAATAGCCTCCTGATACATCTTACTTGTGCTTCAGGCTGTTATCTCAACACAGTAGCTAGATAAATTATTTCAAAATCAAAATTAGATCATGCTTCCTCTCCATGTCTTCCCATGTGATTTACAGTAAGACCAAGTCTTTACAATGACCTACAAGACCTACAAGACCAAGTCTTTACAATGACCTACAAGACCTACAAGACCCTAAATAATCTGTCCTCTTTTCTGATTAATCTTTCTAATCTTTTGCTACTCTTGTCCTTGCTTATTCTCCAGCTACATTAGATACTCTTGCTTACCTTGAGACCTTCCAGATTTATTAGATTGACTGTGGTTCTTTGTTCTTGCTTTTCACTTTGCAGGAAGTGCTCTTCCACACTTTTTAAATCTTGTTAATATATTTATCACTACTGTTTTATATCCTTATGGTTTTTGCTCAGTGTATTAGAGATTATTCTTGACCACTGTTTCTAAAATTACACCACTTTTACTCACATTACACTTTATTTCCTTATATGTTTATTATATATTACCCTCACTAGAATGTTAGCTTCATCAGGGAAGAAGTTTTTGTCTGTTTTGTTTATTGCTACAACCTCAGTGCTTAGAACAATTCCTTTCACAAAAATGCGTAAGAAATATTTAGTGATTATCTATCTAACCAGAACCTACTTTGTGCGTCACACAAGGCCATGCTTGGGAAAAGAGATTTTTTAAAAAGCCCAATAAAAGCATTCAATATCTGACAAGATGTAGGTAAATCTCTTTCCCCATAAAAAACTGTCAAATAATGTATACTATCACTGAAGGTAAAAGAAATTTTAAAAAGCTGATAAATGACAAGTTCTATAGAAATAACTAAAACATTTTAAATATAATATAGGGAGTCACTTAAGAAAAAAAATCATAAAGGGTGAAAGCGTGTCAAAACTAATTTTCCCAAGCTGGTGGTAGGAAAAATAAGATTCGTAAGAGAAAGAGCCTGAATTGGTCTAATGGAGTTAGACAAAAATTATGAATATTTTCTTCAAGAAGGGTCAATTCTGACATCTTGTACAAGCATATATAGTCCTTCTGTCATAGAATGGTAATAAAAAGTGTTTAATTATTTCAAAAAATCATTTTATTAACACCAGAAATATTTTTAAAATGTGAGAGGAAGTGATATCAGCAAGACAGCAGAATAGGAATCCCTGGGCCCTCATTCCCCAATGAGACAGATTTAACAACAACAAATGAACTAAGTGCTTTGTGATAACTTCAGAACCAAACATAAATTTCTTCATTTTCAAAGTAGCATGAAGACAACCTAGAGATAACAATCATGATTCTCTCTTCTCTCTCACCAGAGCAATGCAATTAGAAGGAAATATCTAAATACTCTATGGCCAATGCTTTAGTGCTTAGGGGGCTGATCAATGAATGTTTTCTGTCTTGTCTGCATTCAAATAATAATAGGAATGGAATAACAGACTGAGGTGGTGTGTCTCAGAACTAAGACAATTAAATGTGCACTAGAATCTACAGTTCCATAGAAAGACACCAGGTGGAGCTCCAGTAGCAGAATCTACTACATCGCGAGAGAGGACAGTACCACAGTCACCTAGGGGAGGGTCCTAGTAAAAACCTGCCCCCCCACTCTTTTTTTTCTTCCAAATATGAGATTATACACACAAGTCCAAAGGAGACAGAAGGGAATGCATACCCAAAAAGTTTGAAAAGACCACAGAATCTTTATCCAGGATGAGTGGACGATTTCTTTTTTTTATAAAGAATCAGCCTACAAAGACTGAGTGAGTTTGCCAATTCTCCAAATGCTGAAATTCCAGCAATAAACAAGACATATGAAGTAACAGAACCATCACACATTCAAAGAAACATAAAGTCTCTAGAAACTTAACAAAAAGAAATGAAGATATAGGCATTCAAAATTACTGTCAAATGTGCTCAATGAATTAAAAGACAGCACACACATCAAAATGAATCAGTAATATAATAATAGACAAAATAAAATATTAACAAAATTATATGAAGTATAAAAAATCAAACGGAAATTTTGGAATGGAGTGATATAATAAATTAGTTGAAAAAATCACTAGAAAAACTCAACAGCAAATTTAGTCAAGCAGAGGAAATAATTAGTAATATTCAAAATTATTGAGGAAGAGAAGCAAATAAATGAGGAAAAATGAAGAGTTTGAAGGAATTATATGACATCATCAAGCCGAACATTCGTATTATGGGCACACCAGATGAAAAGAAAAAGATAAAGTTGCAGGTAACTTATTTGAATAAATTATGGCCCTGAATTGTTCAAATCTGAGGAGAGAAATGAACCTAAAAATTTAAGAAGCACAAAAAAACTCCAAATAGGATAAATACAAAGAGACTTATACCAAGGAACATTACAATTAAAGATAAGTCACAGAAAAAAAGATAATTTTAAAAGCAACAACAGAAAAACTGCTCATCAAGTAAAAGAAAGCGCCTCATAGATTATCAGCATATTTGTTAAAACAAACCTTATAGGCTAAAATAAAATAAGATGATATATTTAAAGTACTGGGGGAGGGGAGGACTTGAGGAGGTCCTATAAGTCGAAGTAAAGGGATGATTGAACAGCAACAGAAAGTCACAAACATTTTTTAAATATTCTGGGAGAGGTAAATATATAGACAAAAATAGAATCTAGTTGTATTATAATGTAGATCCTTAATCACTTATAAATTTGGTTCAGAGTTTTTAAAATATCATAAAATAATTATAAATCTTTATTAATTAATGTAAGCATGCAAAAAGAGGTAATGTTGTCATTAATATCATAAAATGAGAGGGGACAGACATATAAATGAGTAGAATTTTTATATTCAATTGAAGTTACATTATCATGTTAAAATAGATGATTATAACTAACATGTTTTATGTAATAGCAATGGAAACAACAAAGAAAATATAGAATGAACATAAAGGGAGATGAGAAAGAAATAACATGTTACTGCAAAAAAAATTCAATGAAACCTAAAAGAGAAAAAGCGACACAAAAAAGTTACAAGAAAATAACCATTTGTAAAATGAAAATAGTATGTCCTTTTATACTAGTAATTACTTCCATATAAATGGATTAAAGATACCAATTAAAGACATATATTGGTTGAATAGAGTTTTTTTAAAAGGTGCAACTACAAGAGATTCAATTTATATCTAAGGTTACATATAGTCTGGAAAGGAAAGTGTATAAAAAGCTATTTTATAAAAGCAGGGGCCTAAGGTATGGGGTTATCCATACTTATATCAGCCAAAATAGATTTTAAGACCAAAGCTCTCCAAAGAAACAAAGAATATTATATTAAGATAAAAGGATCACTACACCAAGAAGATACAATAATTATAAATATATATGTGCCTAATATTAGTGCACTCAAATATACAAAGTATACATTCGGGAGAAATAGCAACATAATAATAAAAGACTTCAATATCTTACTTTCATCTATACATAAAACAACCAGAGAGAATACTAATGAGAGGAATGAAATAACACTAAAAACCAGGTGAGTCTAACAAACTAATAGAGAACACACTGTCAAATAACAAGAGAATACATATTTTCTCAAGCAGAAATGGATCATTCTCCAAGATAGACCATATGTTAGCCTGCAAAACAAACCTTAAATTTTTTTAAAGTTTGAAATCATATAAAGTATCTTTTCTGACTGCAATGAAATGAAACTAAATTAAAAGCAGAATGAAAATAGAAAAATATTCAGATAAGTAAAATTAAACAATATACTCTGAAACAACCTATGAATCAAAAAGAAATAACAAGGAAATTTAGAAAACATCTGAGGACAAATAGAAACAAAGACCAATATACCAAACTTATAGGATGCAGTGAAAAAAATACTAAAAGTGAAATTTTTAAGTTTGTATTTAAAAAGAATAATGACCTCAAATAAACAACCTAAATTTACCCTCAAGGAACTAGGAAAATAAATTAAACCCACAGTTATGAGAAGAAAAGAAATAATAAAGATTAGAGTAGAAGTAGATGGAATAAAAAAAATTTAAACATAGAAAAAAAGTCAGCTGGGCTCGGTGGCTCAGCCTGTAATCCCCTGCTTTGGGAGGCCGAGGTGAGTGGATTGCCCGAGCCCCTGGGTTCGAGACCCTCCTGGGCAACTTGGTGAGACCTCATCTCTACAATAAATCAAAAAAATTAGCCAGGTGTGGTAGCGTGCACCGTAGTTCCAGCTACTTGGAAGGCTGAGGTGGAAGGATTGCCGGAGCCCAGCAGGTTGAGGCTGTGGTGACTGGGAGCAGCCACAGCACTTCAGTCTGGGCGACAGAGTGAGACTCCAACTCAAAAAAAAAAAAAAAAAAGCCAGTGAACCCAATAATTTGTCTCTCAAAAAGATCATTGAAATTGACAAATCCTTAGCTAAACTAGAGGGAGGGACAGAGAGGGAGAGAGAAAGAGAGAGAATAAATAAATAAAATTAGAAATGAAAGGGATGACATTACATTAAGTGACTTCCTTAGAAATAATTTGTAAAAATTATGAGAGACTACTATGGACAATTACATGCCCTAAATTGGAAACCTAAAAGAAATAAATAAATTTCTAGAGACATTACAATCTGTCAAATCTTAAACATGAATCAATAAAAAATCCGAACAGACCTGTAATTAGTGAGGATATTGAATTAGTAATACAAAAATCCTCCAATTTAAAAAAGCTCAGGATCAGATGGCTTCAGTAGATTATTTTACCAAACTATTAAAAAAAGAATTAACAACTAGCCGAGCATGGTAGTGCATGCCAGTAGTTCCAGCTCCTTGGAAGGCTGAGGTGGAAGGATCGCCGGAGCCCAGCAAGTCGATGCTGAGGTGGCTATGAGTGTGCCACTGCACTCCAGCCTGGGCGACTGAGTGAGATTCCAACCAAAAAAAAAAAAAAAAAAAAAAAAATTAACACCAATTCTTTCTAAACTCTTCTAAATAATTTGAAACTACCAAACTGTGTGGCCGACATTACTCTAATACCAAAACTAGAAAAAGAAACACACATTACAGACAAATATTTCTGATAAATATTGATGCAAAAATCCTTAACAACATACTAGAAGACTAAATTCAATAGCACATTGAAAATATATCACATCATGACCAAGCTAAATTTGTACCTCACTACAAGGATGGCTCAACCCACACATAAATATCAGTATAATATACCACATTAACAAAATGAAAGCTGAAAAGCACACTGTAATCTCAAATAAAAGTTATCTGACAAGATGCTTTTCAAAAGCCCACTCCCACAATTAATATTCACATAATGCTGAAAGTTTGGCCAGAAATGTTAAACAAGAAAAAAAAATACATTCAAATTGAAAGAAAGTAAAATCAACTCTATTCACAGATGACATAATCATATTTATAAAGATTTCACAAAAATACTGATAGAGCTAATAAACAAATTTAGCATATGTTACAGGATGCTAACCAATGTATAAACATCAGTTGTGTTTCTATGCACTAACAACAAACATTCCAAAAACAAAGTTAAGATAATCCCATTTACTACACCATCAAAAAATAAATTAAATAAAATACTTGACCAAGGAAATAAAAGATTTATACACTAAAATCTATAAACATTAGTGAAAGAAATAAAACACAAATAAATGGGAAAATATTCCATGGTTAGGAATTGGAAAACCTAATATTGTTAACGCATTCATACTATACAAGGCAATCTAAAGATTCAATGCAATTGCCATCCAAATATCAATGGCATTTTTATAGAAATTTTTTAAAAACTACCTAAAGTGTATATGGAATCCAAAGGCACCCCTAATAGCCAAAACAATCTTGAAGAACACAGTTGGATGCTTCACATTTCCTGATTTCAAAATATACTGCAAAACAACCATAATCAACATGGTGTTGCTCAGGCATAAAGAATGACATCTAGACCAATAGAGAACTCAGAAATAAACTATTGCATATGTGGACAAATGATTTTCATTTGGTGGGTGCCAAGATTATACGATAAGGACAGTGTCTTCAACAAATGTTGGGCAAACTATATATCCACATGCTAAGGAATGAAGTTGGGCCCTTACCTTACACCATATACAAAATTAACTAAAATGAACTAAATACCTACATTTAAGAACTTAAATTCCTAGAAGAAAACACAGGGGGCAGCTTCAAGGAGTTACATTTGGCAAGATATTTTTGGATCTGACACCAAAAGCACATGCAACAAAATAAAAAGTAGACACAAGGAATTACATCAAAGTTAAAAATTTCTGTGCATGAAGGGAAACAACAGGAGTAAAAAAAAAATTGACCTATGGAATAGCACAACATAACTACGAATCATATATCTGTTAAGGTACCAATTTCCAGAATATATAAGCAACTCCTTTAATTCTACAGCAAACACAACACACACACACACACACACACACACACACACAGAGAGAGAATTAAAAGGACTTGAATACACATTTCTTGAAATAAAATATTCAAATGGTCAATAAGCACACGAAAAGATACTCAACATTACTAATTATCAGAAAAATGCAAATAAAAACCACAATTTGATATCACCAACATGCATCAGAATAGCCACTATCCAAGGAACAGAAAAGAGCAAGTGTTACTAAGGATGTGGAGAAGTTGAAACTCTTGTGTTTGTTGATGAATGTGTAAAATGATACAGTATTATGAAAAAATGTTGGAAGTTTCTTTCAAAAAAAATAAGTAAATAAATAAATAAAATGATCATATGAACCATCAATCCTTCTTCTGGGTATATATTCAAAAGAATTTAAAAAGAGGTCTCAAAGAGATATTTGCATATCCACATTCATTGTAGTATTAGCATTATTTACAATAGCCAGGAGGTAGAAGCACCCCAATTGTTTGTTGATAAATTAATGTATAAAGAAACTGTGGTATATACGCAAAATAGAATAGTATGAAGCCTTAAAAAATAAATAAATTCTATCACAGACTATAACATGGATGAACCTCAAAGACATGCTAAGATAAAGCCAGTCACAAAGGAAAAATACTGTAGAATTTTACTCATATGAAGTATCTAAAGTAGTCAGAAGTGTAGGAACAGAAAAAATAAAGGTATTTACCAAGAGTTGGAAGGAGGGGAGAAGTGGAATTAGTTTTGAGTGGATGGGGTCTCAGTGTTGGAAGATTCAAAAGTTCTAAAGGTCTGTTGTACATCAATGTTAATGGACTTAACACTACTGCATTATATGCTTAATATTGGTTAAACTAGTAAGTTTAATATTGTTTTTCTTTACCACCACAACAAAACAATACATTATCTCACAGTAAAAAATGTTATATGGGTGACCTCCTGCTGAGAGAACTAACCTATCCTACTAAGGTATATTTAAAATGCCAGGGTGGCTGTAGATATTACAGTACTGTTTTTTTTTTTATTTGTCAGCTTGCTGCCTTCCCCTGATTCATAAAATTTTATATGATTGTAGAACATCTTGATACACATTCCCTCCTTCATTTCTCTTTCTTATTCTCTACTAGTTCAAATTATTTTATATGAGAGCTATGTTTTCATTGTCATTCTATAAGATTTCATCAATTTGTAATTAAAATGTCATATTCTTTTATTTATACTACAAAATCTCTTCGTTTACAACCCTTATCAATAGACTTGGCATATAAAAACATAAAAATGATCTCCATGGTGATTATTTGTTGTTTTTTGGTGGCATTTAAACATTTAAAAATAATTTTCTAAATATTTTATTTTATTTTAAATACGTGGGTTACAAGAATTAGGTACACAAATAATCTATGTGCAAGTGAAGTTTGGCCCTCCAACTAATCCTCACTTCCCCTGGTTTAGGATCAGGCACCCTTTGTGTTGTTATATTCCTCTCCTTCCTTCCTCCTCTGGCAGTGTCCCACAACTGTCAATCCTTTCCTTGTGCTATTGTGAGTAATGTTTAGGTCTCACTCATAAATGAAAACGTGGTATTCAGTTCTTTGTTTCAGTGATAGATTGCTAAGTGTGATTGTCTCTCCATCCAATTTGCTGAGAACTCCATGATTTTGTCCTTCTTTATGGCTGTGTAGTATTCCATTGTGTATCACATTAAACTTTAAGATGCGCACTGCTTTTGAAGGCAGCATTATCAAAGGAAACTGAAATGATGACCCAGGTAATGCTGAACAGCCTAAGTCCAGATTT
>CAUYQG010199353.1:0-24621 GCA_963574415.1 Tarsius wallacei | reverse complement strand
GGTGGCTCAGCCTGTAATCCTGCGCCTTGGGAGGCTGAGGTGAGTGGACTGCCTGAGCCCGCGGGTTCGAGACCCGCCTGGGCAGGCGAAACCTCATCTCTACAAAAAAAAAAAAAAAAATAGCTGGCGTGGTAGCGCGCGCCTGTAGTTCCAGCTCCTTGGAAGGCTGAGGCAGAAGGATCGCCGGAGCCCAGCAGGTCGAGGCTGCGGTGGCCGGGAGCGGCCACTGCACTCCAGTCTGGGTGACGGAGTGAGACGCCAACTCAAAAAAAAAAAAAAAAAGAAAAGAAAAGTAGAATAATGTAGTCACATAAAATTTGAAGAAAGAAGATTCTAGTTCTATAAATTTCTGCCATATACACTATATGTAGTGTATTATACTTTTTATAGAATATCTCTAATTTTTCTTCCCTTTGGGTTAGCTAAACAATAGAATCAAATAAATGATAAAAGAAAAAGAAAATTTTAAAGAAAGGAATAACTCAATTATGCTAAATCTTAAACATTTTACTGTTTATTTTTTGTGGCTATTATGCTGAATATTCTTTTTCAGTAGTCAAAGTATATCTATTATTTTTTTCATACATATAGTTTGAGAACGGAATATATGTTCATCAAAGAAACATCTCATCTACTAGATCACTTTTGCAAACACGATTGATATGATTCTATTTTCTTTTTTTTCTTTTTTTTTTTTGAGTTGGAGTCTCACTGTCGCCCAGACTGGAGTGCAGTGGCCGCAGCCTCGACCTGCTGAGCTCTGGTGATCCTTCTGCCTCACCCTTCTGAGTAGCTGGAACTACAGGCACACTCTATCACGCCCAGCTAGTTTTTGATTTATTGTAGAGATGAGGTCTCACCAAGTTGCCCAGGCGGGTCTCGAACCCGCGGGCTCAGGCATTCCACTCACCTCAGCCTCCCAAAAGCGCGGGATTACAGGCTGAGCCACCAAGCCAGGCGATTCTGTTTTGCAATCACTATTATTTTGTCATTTTGTATGTCTATAAGAGTTGAACAATTAACTGGTTCATCTCTGATCTTAACGGTAAAATTGGAGAGCAGGCTTGGAGTATTTCAACTGAGGTGTTATTCAATTATTTGATAAGTATAACATTTAAAATGTACTAATTTCGTTATTATGATGTGCATTGAGTTTTTGTTATATATGATTATTTTATAATAAAATCTCATGTTGTTTGTTTAAATAAAACCTTGAAAGGAGGTCAAGCTTATTTGAGACTTTCTCAGTTATATTCCAAAAACAAATCAAACATATCATTATTTGCATTTTCCATAATATTTAATGTCATTTTGTCTGTAGACAGACAACCAGTTCCCTCCCCCACAATACATTAATGGAATTAATAAAATTGAAAGTGCATCCCCAGATTAATGAATCAGAAAAGGAAATGTTAATTGTTAATTTTAGTGATAAGGCACTATAAACATTGATTCAGAATGCCAAATATTTGCTACTTCTGGGTTGTGTTACCACACAGATGGCAGAGTAATTAGTTAACACATATTATACATAGTAAGGTATTAGTTTACATTCTAAATCTAGTTTATTGATTAAAGCAAGCACATGTAATATGAAAAGTTGACTGGTGTTATATGGGAAAAAACGTTGTCAAGCTTAAGAAGGCTTACCAAAGGAGTCTGACACTTGCCTTCTCTACAAAGAAGAACCGGAATAGTGAGTAGATAATCACATTTGGAATAGATCATTTAAGGAAGAACAATGGAATTCAACTAAGAGGTTACAGGAAATACTTAAGGCAAACAAAGGGAAGGAAGCCAGACTGCTCACCCTGAATTGGCTGGGAGCCCAGAGAGTCTGCCCTCTCAAGGAAAAGGTAAGCAAGGAACCCTAAGTAGTCCAAATAACCCTCATGGACTCCTGCAATCATAGCCACAGAGACTCCTTTGATCCTCTCAGGCTCTGAGACAATTAAAGGGAACTACCTGGAAACCACACAAAAGTATTTCTCCAGTGAGGAAGCCCAGACTGGTCCCTCAGACCCCTCAAAAACCTAAGAAACTATAAAATGTCACTATTTGGGGAGACTAGTCCCACCAGACTGCATTCTGCCATGGGGCCCCATGGCCCATACATCTCCACATCTCTGAAGCTCCATTGACATCTTTAACTGCAGTTACCGCTATTACTGGCTGCTGTAACAAAAGACAAAGCAGAAGCCACTGGCACTGATCTCCCTACCCTCAACACAAGTACCCTTGTGTATTTATCCAATCCCCAAGGATAGACTTTTCTGCCTGCAGCTGTCACTTGAGTCTAAAGAGTGTGCTCCTCATCCATTCCATCCACAGCTGCTTCCACAGATAGCAACCCCAACTTCCCCAGCAGCCAGGCAACCCTGCCCTTTCACATTCCCTGAGAGCAGGTTATCCCCACCCACCACTGATGCTGCTGAGCTCAATCAAACATTTTGTAGGGAACATCACACTCCTGCCCACACAGCATCAAGGGGCTTATGGACAGGGTTGCGCTGCCTGGCTCCAGCCCATCAGCTCACACACACAAAATTCAGATGCCAAAGAATTGCTCCACCTTGTCCATCATTTTTGTCAACTGAGCATGTTTCCCAGGGGCTTCAGAATGGACCCACCCAGCTTGATGCTGCCACCAAGCTGACACCCACTTACACATACTACCTGTAGTCTTGGGGACTAGACCATTCAACCTTTCACAGTCACTACCAACACCAGCACAAAATGCTTAGGAATCAGGAGTTGTATCACCACTGCTACTGCCATTACCTACAACATACCTGCTATCAAGGACCCAAGAGACTGCCCACCCATCTAACCCACTGCTTCCACTGCTGGTACTCAAGTGAGCCACCTGAAGGTCCAAGAATCAGCCTGACTTGAATTGCTAACACAGGTGGCAGGAGTGTCACCTGAAGCTCAAAGATAGGCATGTTTGTCTCACCACTGCCACTAATAGGGACTGTCCATCTGGAGTCTCCATCCCCAGCAAACTTTACCACAGCTTCCACTAACAACCACACCCCAAGACAATAAAAAAAAATCACATATACCACTAAAATCATTTACAATCAAATAACTACATAAAAACTACACTATTCCATTCATGCAGATTTAAACCAAAGTGCCCTACTCAACCAATATCATAGGTCTATCTTTAGAAAAAGTCCTCTCCTACACAAATTCAAAAAATTGGAAAAAGTGACTGGTACTAGATGCACAAATGTCAAAGCAAAAGCAAGCAAATGTGACTTTTTCAAAGTGTACAATATTTCTCAAGCAACTAGTCCAATAAAAAATACACCTGTTTAATATTAGAAAAAGAATTCAAAATAATGATATTAAAGAAGCTTAGTGAGAATTACAAAAGCACAGAAAAACAATATAAAGAACTCAGAAGTGCAATTAAGGATATAAATGAGAAATTGACCAAAGAGATAAATGTCATAAAGAAGAAGCAAACAGCCGGGCTCGGTGGCTCAGCCTGTAATCCCATGCTTTGGAAGGCTGAGGTGAGTGGATTGCCTGAGCCCGCAGGTTCGAGACCCGCCTGGGCAACTTGGCAAGACCTCATCTCTACAATAAATCAAAAAATTAGCCGGGTGTGGTATCACGCACCTGTAGTTCAGCTACTTGGAAGGCTGAGGCGGAAGGATAGCTGGAGCCCAGCAGGTCGAGGCTGTGGTGGCCAGGAGCAGCCACTGCACTCCAGTCTGGGCCACGGAGTAAGACTCCAACTCAAAAAAAAAAAAAAGCAAGAAATGAAAAAAATTAATTTAGATAATCCAAAGACAGACGTTGAACAATCAGACACAAAACCTTGTAACAACACCCTTGTAGCCACCATCCAGGTGAAGAAATAGAACGTTGATAGCACTCTGGAGATCCTTCTTATGCTCTTTCCCATCCGTATCTACAACCTTTCCCTAGGGATAACCACCATCCTGACATTTTTGGACAATTATTTCTTACTTTTTGTTATACATTTATCAACCAAGTTGCCATGCTTAATCATTATAGTTTAGTTTTGCCTTTTTCCCATGCCTATGGAAGTGATATTATATTATGTGTCATTTTCAGTGATGAACTGGAAGAATGGCAGCTGTGGAAGTGTTCCATTCTGGGTGCGGGCCGTGAGGGAATATATTATTTGTAGAGAATGTTAAAGAAAAACCAGTAAAACCCATTCAAAGTAAGCCTTCTTTTGGCTATCACCACATGTTGCCACTTCAAATAATGTCACTGATAAATATTTTTCCCTAACAGGGAGGATTGTTGTTGCTACATCTTCTCAACTCAGCATGCTGCTTTTGTGTCCAGCTGATTTTTTTTTAATTTAGGTAAAATTCACATAAGATAAATTTAACCATTTAAAAATATGCAATTTCATGGCACTTACTACAATTACAATATTGTGAATCACTTCTATCTAGTTTCAGATATTTTTAATCACCTCAAAAAGGAAACACTAGACTTATGAAACAGTCATCCCCAGTGTCTCCCCCTCCCAGCCAACAACCATAACTTGGATTTAACTACTTTTGTGATTGATCCATATTGCAGCCTATATCAGTATTTCATTCTTTTTATGGCTGAGTAATATTCCATTATAATGGTATTATGGGTTGAAGTGTGTCTCCTTCCCACTCTCAAATTTATATGTTGATGTCATAACCCATAACTGTATTTGGAGTTAGGGCCTTTAAAATATAATTAAGACACAATAAGGCCATGTGCAAAGGCCTTAATCCAATATGACTGATCTTATAAGAAGAGGAGATTAGGACACAGATAACACAAACAGAGGGATGACTATGTGAGGATTCAGTGAAAAGGCAGCCATTTGCAAGCGAAAGATAAGGGCCTCAGAAGAAACTAAACCTGCTGACACTGTGGTCTTGGAATTGTATATTGCTAACATGGTTCTGTGGTGTGCATTTGTTCAGCTTTAGTAGATAATGTCAAACTTTTTTCCAAAGTGGTTGTACCAGTTTACACTCCTATTATTCCACATTCTTACTAATGCTTGGTATTGTCAGCCTTTTAAATTTTTGCCATTCTGGTGGCGGTGTAGTGATGTCTTATTGTGCTTTTCATTTGGTGTATCAAAAATAAAACATTTAGAGGTAAGATATGCATAACTGTTTAGAATCAGTAAATAAATAGCAAATTAGATAGAGCTGGAGAAAAAACTAAGCTCAAACTTAGCAAAAGGAAAGAAGGAAATAACAAAGATCAGAGCAAAAATAAATAGGAGGCCAGAAAAGCAAACAAAACTAAAAGTTGGTTTTTTGAAAAGATAAACAAAAGTGACAAATCTTTAGCTAGTCTAAGAAAAAAGAGAGAAGATACAAACAAAATCAAAAGAGAAAGAGAAGACATTACAATTGATACTACAGAAACACAAAGGATCCCAGGAGATTACTATGAAAATTATATGCTGGCAAATTGGACAACCTAGAAGAAATAGATAAATTCCTAAATATATACAATCTACTAAGACGGAATAATGAAGAAACAAAAATCTGAAGACTAATAAAGAGCAAGGAGGTTGAATCAGTAACAAAAAAACAAAAACAAAAAAACTCTCATCAAAGAAAAGCGCAGGATCTGGTGACTTCACTACTGAATTCTACCAAACATTAAAAAAAAAAAAAAAAAACTATTAGCAATCCTTGTCAAACTCTTCCAAAAAACAGAAGAGAAGGAAATATTTCCAAACTTATTTGATGATGCCAGAAATACCCCTATACCAAAGCCAGATGATGACACTACAAGAAAAACTACAGACCAATGTTTCTGATGAGCACAGACACCAAAATCCTCAACAAAATACTAGCAAACTAAATTCAGCAGCACATTAAAAGGGCGATTCACCATGATCAACTGGGATTTATCCCCAGGATGCAAGGATGTTTCAACATATGCAAATCAATAAATGTGATACACCATATAATCAAAATGAAGAACAAAACCCACATAATCATCTCAATAGATGGAGAAAAAGCATCTGACAAAATTCAATATCCTTTCATGATAAAAACTCTCAACAAATTATGCACAAAAAGAATGTGCTGCCACACAATAAGGTCATATATGACAAGCCCACAGTTAATGCCATCTCAACAGTGAAAAGTTGAAGGCTTTTCCTTTTATATCAAGAACAAGACAAGGATGCCCACTTTTACTGCTTTTAATCAACATAGTACTGGAAGTCCTAGCCAGAACAATTAGGCAAAAGGAAGAAATAAAAGGCATCCCAATCAGAAAGGAAGTAGTTACATTGTTCGTGTTTGAAGATGACATGATCTTATACAGAGAAAACACAAAAGTCTCTACCAAAAAAACATTAAACTGATAAACACATTCAGTAAATTTGCAGGATACAAAGTCAACAAGAATTAGTAGTGTTTCTATACGCGATCAATGAATTATCTGAGACAGAAATGAAGAAAAGCGTCCCTTTTACAATAACATTAAAAAAATAAAAAATTAGGAGTAAATTTAACGATAAAGTTGAAAGGTCTGTATTTTGAAAACTGTAAAACACTGATGAAATAAATCGAAAGAGACACACATATTTGCAAAGATATTCCTTATTCATAGATTGGAAGAAATAACGTTAAAATTTTCAGACTACCCAAAGCGATCTATATATTCAATGCAATCCTTATCAAAATTCCAAAGTAATTTTCCACAGAAATAGAAAAACAATCCTAAAAATAATATGGGACTACAAAAGACCCCACGTAGCCAAAACAATCTTGAACACAAAGAACAAAGCTGGAGTATCACACTTTCTGATTCACAATACATTAAGATGCTATAGAAATCAATACAGCATTGTACCGGCATAAAAAGACATATTTGCCAATGGAACCTGGATAGAAATCTCAGAAATAAACCCATGCATTTATGGCCAACTGATTTTCAACAAAGGTGCCAAGAACATACAGTTTCTTCAATAAGTGGTGCTGGGAAAACTGGATTTCTACATGCAGAATAAAAATTGGACCCTTATCTTACCCACATACAAAAATAAACTCAAAATAGACTAGAGACTTAAAAATAAGTCCTAAAATGGTAAAACTACTAGAAAGGGGGGCATAGGGGGAAGTCTCCATGACTTTCGTCTGAGCAATGATTTAAGTAAGATCCCAAAAGTACAGGCAAGAAAAAAAGTAGACAAATGGGATTATATCAAACTAAAAAACTTCTGCACAGCAAAGGAAACATCAGAGTGAAGAGACAACTCACAGTCTGGGAGAAAATATTTGCAAATCATACATCCGATAAGGAACTAATATCTAAAATATGTAAGGAACTCAAACAACTCTAGCAAAAAAACCAAATGACCCATGGGCAAAGGACCTGAACCGATATTCAAAAGAAGACATGTGAATGGCAAACAGCTACATGAAAAAAATATTCAACGTCTTTAATAATTAGAAAACACAATTAAACCCACAGTGAGATATCACCCTACACCTGTTAAAATGCTTATTTTCAAAGTACAAAAGATAATAAGTGTTGACAAGAATATGAAGAATAGGAAACACTCGCACACTGTTGGTGGAAATGAATACATTAGTGCAGCCACCATGTAAAACAGTATGGAGATTCCCAAAATGTAAAAATAGATTTATCATATGATTCAGAAACCCCACCTCTGTATATATATCCAAAGGAAATGCAATCAATGTGTTGAAGAAATGTCTTTTCTCTATGTTCATCGCAGTGTTATTCACAACAGCCAAGATATGGAATCAACTAAAGTGTGCATCAACAGATGAACAAAGACAGTGCAGCATATATATGCACAATGAAATGCTGGGTGGCCTTTAAAAAAAGAAGGAAATCTTGTCATTTGTGACAACATGGATGAGCCTGGAGAATGGAGGCCATTATGTGTGTTTGTTTGTTTGTTTTTGAGTTGGAGTCTCACTCTGTTACCCAGGTTGGAGTGTAGTGACATAATCATGGTTAACACAGGCTCAGCCTCCTGGGCTCAGGCAACTCTTCCACCTCAGCCTCCCAAGTAACTGGGACTATAGATGTACACCACCAAACCAGGCTAATTTTTAAAAATTTATTATAAAGACAAAATCTCACCACGTTGCCCAGACCTGTCTCAAACTCCTGGGCTCAGGCAACCTTCTCACCTCAGCCTCCCAAGGGCTGGGATTACAGGTATGAGCCACTGTGCCTCACCCTGAGGACATTTTATGTTAAATAAAATAATCCAGGCACAGAAAAATAAATGCTGCGTGGTTAATTAATATATGAAATTTAAAAGAACTAAACTCATAGAATGGTGGTTGAGGCTATGTTGGTCAAAGGGTACAAGTTTTAGTTAGACAGGAAGCGTAGGTTTTAGTGATCTAGTGTACTGCATGGTGAGTGTAGGTAATAAAAATGTCTGTTTCAAAGTTGCTAAGGGTGGATTATAAACATTCTCACTATAAAAAAGTGGCAAGTAGGTGAGGGAATGAATAGATTAATCAGCTTGATTTAATCATTCCACAACATATACATACATTAAAATGTCACATTGTATCCTATAACCACACAATTATTATTTGTCAATGAAAAGAAATGATTACTTAGAGAAAAACTTAAGAGGCTTAAATGATTATATTAAAAAGGAAGAAATGTCATAAATTAACCAGTCTACCATTCAACTTAAGAAATTAGAAAAAAGAGAATAGAACAAATCCAAAAGTAGTAGAAAATGAAAATAATATAAAGTCATAAAGTAATACATGTGAAAATGAAGATGCAGTAGTGAAACAATAGAATTAAGAAAGTCAAAGTAGTTTTTTAAAAAAAGAGTAATAACCCAGATGAACATTTGGCCAGGTTGAGTAAGAAAAAGAAAAGTGAGAGGTAGAAATAACTATTTTTATGAATGGAAAGAGGATAATGGTATATTTCCTTTGGACATATACCCAGAAATGGGATTGCTGGATCATATGATAATTATACTTTTACATTTTTGAGAAAACTCCATACTGTTTCTCATAGTAACTGTACCAACCGTGTGGTGGGGACAATGACTTAAGCGGGTCTTAAGTCATTTCTAGCAGAAATTAAAATAAAAGAATACTGTAATTTATGAATAAATTTGAAAACTTACACCAAAATGACAAACATATATATGATGTAACTTACCAAAACTGGCTCAAGAGAAACAAACAAACCCCCAGAGAGTCCCATTATCGTTAAGAAACTTAAATTAATAGTTAATCTTTCTACCTATAAAGCACAAGACCCAGATGGTGATCATAGCTCACTGTATGCTCGAACTTCTGAGTTCAAGTGATCCTCCTGCCTCAGCCACCTGAGCAGCTGGGACTATAATGTTCAGCTAATTTTTTAAAAAGGTTTGTTTGTTTTGTTTTATTTTGATTTTTAGAGATGGGGTCTTGCTATGTTGCCCAGGTTGGTCTCAAACTCATGACTTCAAGTGATCCTCATTCTTGGCCTCCCAAGCTGTTAGATTACAGGTGTGAGCCATCATGCCCAGCCAATTACAATTTTACACAAACTCTTTCAGAAATCAGAGAAGGAGGGGATAGTTCCCCAACTGATTATATATGGCCAATATACCCTTGATACCCAAACCAGGCAAGATAGTACATGAAAGAAAATTATTGAATAATTACATTCATGAAAATAGTTTTAAAAATCTGAAACAAAATATTAGTAAACCTAATTCAGCAATGTAAAAAATGATAATGTATCATGATTAAATTCAGTATATCTCAAGAACACAAGAGTGGTCTAAATGGGAAAAGAAAATCTATGCATTCCTTTTTTTACATCAAAGATTACGGAAGAAAAACCATAACCCAATAAACAAGTTAATTCAACAAATAGTATTGATCAAGTACATTAGTCTAGGCAGTGCTCCAGATAGCAAGGATTATAGTAATGAAAACAAAAACAAAAACAAAAGCAGACAAAGCATTGCCTTCATCTTCTAGCCAAAAGAGAATAAGAAATGTTCTTTAGTCTGGTAAAGGGTATTACCCAGAAACTTCCCAACATCCTCAAAGAAGAAATGTTGAAATATTAAAAATATTAATGAATAAATAAATAAAATCAGGAAAGAGAGCCATTGTTTTGTTAAGCACTGGCCAGACCATGTTTTCTTAGCTTTGGCCCCCTCCCCTACCTTGGGGAGGTGATTCTCCCCCCCAATTTAATTTCTAAGTAAATTTTGTTAAAAACTTTTAAAAAATTAAAATAAAATCAGAAAAGAGATAAGAATGTCCATGAACATTGTACTCAGTAGTGTACTGGAGGTCATAGCTATTGCAGTAAGGCAAGGAGAAAACACATACATTAGAACAACTGAAAAATAAGATACAGAAACAGTCCTCATTTGCAGTTAATTATATAAAGAATCTACATACAGGGTTTATGTATTCATATGTGAAACATAAAAATTTTTTATCTATGTATGATGCATAAGAATTTATGTATCTAAGAGACTTTATCAGCATCTACAGGCAGATTGTTGGAATTAATAACAGTTTTGCAAAGAGTTAGATCTAAGATCAGTAAAGAAAAAACAGTTGCATTGCTACACACTAACAACAAAAAAAGAAAATGTAATTTTAAAAAGTAGCATTCTCATTAGTGGAATATTAAGATACCTAGAAATGAAGCCAATATGATTTAAATTTTTTTTATTTTTATTTTTAGGGACAGAGTCTCACTCTGTCGGCCAGGCTGGAGTACAGTGAAGTGGTTACCGTAGCTTCAAACTCCTGAGTTCAAGCAATCCTCCTGACTCAGCCTTCTGAATAGCTGGGACTACAGCAGCCACCACCACACTCAGCAATTTTTTTTTTCTTTTTTGTAGGGGCAGAAGCTTGCTATGTTGCCCAGACTGGTCTCAAACTCCTGGCCTCAAGTGATTCTCCTGCCTTGGCCTCCCAAAGTGTTTGGATTAGAGACATGAGCCACTACGCTTGGCCATAAGATGTTTATTGGAAGACATTAGGACAAATTAAATAGGTGGAGAGAGCTGTAACACATACTTGGAAAAAGGATCTATCACAGATCTGCTCTCACTCAACTGAGAACAATTCCAATACTAAAATCCCAATAGAGATGTTTAAAAATAAATTTGAAAAGCTGATTCTGAAATTTATCTGAAAAAGTAAAAGAGCCAAGAGTCACAAGACACCCCTAAAAGAAAAGTAAAGTGAGGCCTCTTGACTCAACTGATACAAAGACTTCTTATAAAGCCAGAGTAATTAGTAGTTAAATGGCTAGCCCAGAAACACGCAAACATATGTGAGAATTGATTATGACAAAGTGAATGTTACAAATTATTGGGGAAAGGAAGAATCATTTAATAAATGACGTTGAAACAATTGTTTATCCATAAAGAAAAGATTAAAATTAGATCCCATCTCATTAAAAAAATCAATTCTAAGTGAATTAAAGACTTAAATCTGCAAGTCACAAGTTTCAACTTTAAGAAGAAAGTATGGAATACTGTTCATGACCTTGGGACAAAGAAAGATTTCTTAGACAAGACCCAAAATATGTTAAATGTGGGAGGAAGAAAAAAGAGTGGGAAAATTAACTACATTAAAATTATGAATGACTATTCAACAAAAGGTACTCTAGAGAGAGTGAAAAGGTAAGACACACTCAGGGAGAAAATATCTGCAACACATATAATTGACAGATGATTAATATCTAATAATACATATAAAGAGCTACTAAAAAAGGGGATAACTGAATAGGAAGACAGGCAAAAGGCATGAACTGGCATTTTATTGAAGATAAAACACAAATGAGCAATAAATATATAGAAAGATGTTCAACCTCATTAGTAATTAAGAAAATGTAAATTGAAACCTCAGTAAGATATCCTTTTATATCTCCTAGACTAGCAAACAAATTTTGATAATAACATGCATAAGCATAGGTGTGGAGCAACAAGAATTCTGCTAGTTTTCTGGAGGGATGATTAATATTATAATTACTTTTGGTATAAGTTGGAAGTTGGTACACATTAGATATTCATACACACTGTGATGAAGGCATTCCATTACTAAATTATACGCTAGTCTTCAACTGTAGTTGTGGAACTCTTGCAAATGTGAGCCAGAAATTGTTTATAATATTTAGATTATAATAATTATTTATTAAAGAATATTTGAGAAACAGGACCAATGTAAATATACACATGTAGGCAATTAGATGAGTAAATTATGGTGTATTTGAATAATAGAATGCTTATATAGGTATATAGTAGTGAAAAGGACAAATGACATAATTATTTTAAAAAGCAAATTACAGAAAACTACACATTATTTATGATAGCAGATTTATACAGTCAAACCAAGCAAAATGAAAGACATTATCACATAGGTGACAAAACGGTTATTTTTTAAAAGAAGAATAAGCAATATGAAATTCAGGAGAGTCATCTCAAGGAGTGAAGGGGCGGGGCTTGGAGCAGGTGCGTAACAGTGGGTTGACGTGATGATTCTGGAAATATTCAATATTCTGCTGATTATTGGATTCACAGATACTAGTGCTTTGCTCATAAATATACATATTAAATGAAAAGATGGAGAAAATATCATTATAGAATTAGGATTTTAATATTTACCACAGCTTTTAACTTGCTCTCACATCCTCCATCACCTTCTTCAGAGAAGCGTTTCCGTTTGCTGTAACACAAAGCACACAAAGTTTGGACAATGACACAGAACTTAGGAAAGTCTTAAGCGAGGGCCCAAGAGAGGACTATGTATTTCCGTAAATTGTTCATGTTCATTTTAAACTTACATTTCCTGGTTTGAGTGCTCAATTCTTCATTAGTAAGAAGGATCATGGCATCCAGCCCATGTTCCTTAACACAGGTCTTGACCATGATAAATGTACCATGTCTCTAGTTCTTGGGTCTGCAGACACTTGATAATAAGCATGGGGAAAGATACTGTTCATAAAGACCTTGTGTGTGTGTGTGTGTGTGTGTATACCTTACATCTAACACAGATTGAGATTCTTCCATCTATCCCATCATGATTCCTTGCAATGTTTTCTTTTCTTTTTTCTTTTTTGAGTCAGAGTCTCACCCTGTTGCCCAGGCTGGAGTGTAGTGGCACATTCACAGCCACCGCAGCCTCAACCTGCTGGAATCGGGCTATCCTTTTGCCTCAGCCTTCCAAGTAGCTGGAACTACAGGCATGAGCCACCATGCCCAGCTAATTTTTCTTGGTTTATTGTAGAGATGAGGTCTCACCAAGTTGCCCAGGCTGATTTCAAACCCCTGGACTCAGGCAATCCTCTCGCCTTGGCCTCCCAAAGTGCTGGGATTATAGGCATGAGCCACCTCTTGGCCTTCCTTCCAATGTTTTCAATTTCTCTGTCTATTTCAAAGTGGTTAGATACTTAAGGAAATATTAGTGATGATCTGGCACTCCCTATTATGAATATTTTTCTCTCAGTCATTTTATTTTATTTTTGAGTCATGGTCTCACTTTGTCACCCAGGCTGGAGTGCAGTGGCACAATCACAGCTCTCCACAGCCTTGATCTCCTGGGCTAAGGCAACCCTTCCACCTCAGCCTCCCAAGTAGCTGGGACTACAGGCGCACACCACAAAGCCCAGCTAATTTGTTTTTACTTTGTTTTATTTTTTGTAGAGATGAGGTCTCACTATGTTACCTAGGCTGATCTCAAAGTGATCCTCCTGCCTAGGTTTCTTGAAGTGCTGGGATTATAAGCATGGGCCACTGCACTTGGCCTCAGGCTCTCTTTTATTTATTCATTTATTTCCCCTGCTCCCATGTTCATTTTCTCCCTTCTGTGCTCTGGTCTGACAACATTTGTGAATGTCCTCTCAGCATTTCTCACAGTTGAGTAGGATGACCATTTCAGATGAATAAAAATGACAAGAGACACCAAGTTTGTCTCCATGATTCTTAAACATGTCTTAGATGCCTCAAATGAATCTAGTTTCAGAAATTCTTATACATGATCCCAAAACTCTAAACTTTCCCCTAAAAGGTAAATAGTTACTTACAATGCTCACCATCAGTAGGCTGATTTTTTTTTTTGAGTCACTCTGTCGCCCAGGTTGGAGTGCAGTGCCACCCCAGCATAGACCTGCTGGGCTCCAGCATTCCTTCTGCCTCAGCCTTCCAAGTAGCCGAACTACAGGCATTCGCTAACACACCCAGCTAATTAGGCTGATTTTGTATCACACCTTTAAGTTCCTTGTTTTTGAGCTTGATCCCCATGTTCCTCAGAAGCATGTTCAGGTCTCTGATATCAATCTTTTCTCCTTAAGAAAAGGACAGAAATGTGAGAAAAACCCAATGTTGAGTTACATTAACTGTTAATAGCCGGCTGCTGGTGAGAGTTCACTGGAATTACCTAACGGGAAAGTGGTTTGGCAACAACAATCACAATCCTTCAAAATGTTGATGCCTCTTAGCCCAATAATTCCACTTTTGGGAACACAGAAAAATTTTACGCCAAAAAGGGGGGCAAGTGTTCATTATAGTCTTTTTTTTTAAATAAGAAGTAAAAAAAAACCCCTGTATTTAAATATCTGACAACAGGATATTGTTATATAAACCAATGTATTTTCATTCCACAGATAATTATGTAGCTATTGCCATTATGAAAGATATTTGCCACAGGAAAAAATGTCTTATAGGACAGAGTTATATAATTATTTAACTTATGTGAATCAAAATCATTATCACAGTAAAAGTAAATATAAAATGAGCAATGTAAGTAATGCATGTGATCTTTCCTGCCATTCCACAAACAACAAGCATGTAAGTTGAGTAAATCTCAGACAATGTCAATTTATTACTCCATCAGATGGACTAATTTCCCTATGCCAGTCTTACTAAGAGCATCTTAACTCAATGTGATTCTAGTATTAAGTATATTTTGCATATCATGACTCTTATTCAAGCCAACTACTTTATCTAATTACTCAACTATAGAAATCAATTTCATCATTGGAGGAAAAAATGGCTGTGTTGAACTTATCAAGACTAGTGTGTTGGTGTCTTTGAGGTTATCTTTCAATAGGAATTTGGAGCAATTTTGACCATATGAGATTTTTGATATTTTAATTATCTAGGCTTCAAAATATTAAGAGTCATTATGATTGGATAGTAAGACTATGAATGGTTGTTTTTAAAAATCTATATATTTTATTTTATGAGCATATGATACCTTTCATATTGAAAAAATTAAAAGAACACTAACAACTCACAGCTGAGCATTATGACAATTATCTTCATAACTGTAGTTATTTTCAGCACCGTGAAAGCCAAAATTTTCATTAGATCTAAGATTACATAGAACAACAAATGTGGAGATACTAGGACTGATTCTCTTACGTCTGATCCTGGGATCATGCTTACACAGCACACACACATAAAGTTATAAGATCAATATATAACCAATTCATAGAAGAGGTGGCAGAGAAATCATGCCCTAATAACTAGGGAAAAAGGCAATAGAAAGATTGAGAATCTCAGTCTCATATACTTTCTCATCACATTTGTTACCCACCTTGGAAAGACTTCAAACCTGCTAGCAATCTATTCAGAAAAACTTTCTTTTCACCTGTAAGAAAAGGCACAGTTCAGGGCAGAGAATGACTCACAAAGAGAACATAAGGGTCAGATTTTTCTTTGTGTAACTGACCTTAAAAATTGATCCTCTTTCACCTTCAAATCATGATAAAATTAAGCAACTCCCATTATGGCATGGAGTGGTAGTCTAGTGTAGAGGTCAAGAGCCTAGGTTTAAATTCTCACTCTGCTACTGACTAGCTTTGTGTCCTTATGCAAATTACTTATCCTTTCTATGTGTCTGCTTCCTCCACTGTAAAATGGGGATAATGTGTCATCGTTGTGTGTGATGAGGATGGTACCTGCACATCATTAAGGCTTAATAAATGCTAGATGTTATTCTTGATAGATCTACTTACTCTTTGACACCCAAGGCAACTGTTGGTTTATATACTACAGAGCTGGAACTCATATACCCTTCTTTTTCTGTTTTATTTTTTACTCCTCTCATCTCTTATTTCTATCACAATTTCATCGTTTCCTTTCCTTCCTCTTATTCCTAAAGGTTGACATGTCAGTGGCCCAATGGGTAGTAGCAGGGATTTGCTTAGTCCTTGAGAGCAAAGCTAACGTTTGAAAGTTATGATAACTTCCAAGCTGGTATAACAGTGCCAAAAATTTAAATTTTTTAGTAGCTGGTGAGCTTAAGTTCACTTTGGGAAGATGTTGAGCTTTTGTGTTTAAAGGAAGAAAGAAAAGACATTCATAGAAGGGAGGGGAGAGAGAGTTGGTATCCTCCTAGAAACTGAGGACTGTGAGAAGAGCTTTCAGGGCATAGCTCTGTGAGGGAGCAAAATCATCAGTGACATCTTTGCTCCTCAACAATGGCTTTGTGGAAGAGGAGTCTTTGGGGTCTGAATTATGCACCTGAGTTGGCACAGAGTAATAAAGAGACTTCATATGGAAGCAGGAGCTGGAGGAAGGGTACAGGTAACATCTGAACACACTTCACTTTAAAAGACACATTTCAAAAATGGAAGCATAAATGAATCTGAGGGTCACAGTAACAACCAGGCAACTCACTGTCTATTGGCAGTGATTTGAGTAGTGCCACACATTCCTTCTAATTTACTTCTATCCCCATGTCTCCAAGAACAGTTTTCAGATCACTGGCATTAACCTTTTCTCCTTTGAAAAAAAATATTTAGAGGGGAAAATTTTAGAAATTAATAACTTTAAAAAACTATAATTTTAAAGATGTTCATACGAACATGGGCTATGATGATTTTTAAATACTGGGGATAGCTTATATGGCATCACTCTCAATTTGGGGTTAAAAAGCAAAGGTAAAATGAGACATGCAAATGTAGTGTGTCAACAGAAGTCAAAGCAAACCTGTGGCTATGGTATTAGCACCATGAAGGCTCTCTTAATGCTGGGGACAACGTGCAGCATGAACTCTAGTCAGCAAAGTGGATAATCAATTGCCAACAGAATTCTGGCAGGTGCTATCATACTGATATATTACTGATCGCTCACCAAGCCACATATATCTTGAGCTTTCCATAACTTTACCCTACTTATTAATGTGCTTCCTGAAGTTCAGCTGTTTACATTTGGCAAAAAAACCCTATATATAAGTGAAAAAAATCTCCTCAGTACATTGGACTCATTACCAAAACTGAGTCCTGCAGTTTATTTTTAAAACGTACATTATCCAAGGTCAAAATAATTTTATCAGGCAAAAATATTTCGTAATACCTGGGTTAAAGGCAAAATTAGTATCAACAATAGACCACTTGGGAAATAACATTTACAGTGTAATTTATTATAAAGCTTTAGCCTTTCATGTCATAGAAACTCACCTGTAAAATCTTTCGTTCTCAGCAGCACATTTTTCAGATCAACCTTCCCATTCACTGTAAGACACAGAGCAGTCACAAGCAGCAGCAAGATTGTTCTTTTGACTTTCCCACCTGTGACACCTGGCCCCCCACTAGAATGTCGGTCTCATCTTCAATTTCAGGTCTAGACCATTCCATTAAATTTTTGTACATTCAATACTTAGACTTAAGAGTAAGTTCTCTCCTTCACTTTTTTCTTGCACTTCATTACTTCCTCTTGTATCCATTTTTCTTTTTATTAGAATATATATTTGAGTACTTTGTTTAGAGAAAGTCTATGGCAGAACTTCTGTGTTCTTGTATGTCTGAAAATGTCTACTTTACTTTAATCCTTGAATGTTAGGTGCTCAATGTTATTTTTCTCTAGAACTTTGAAGATAATATTTTCCCATTTCTTCCTAAATCCAATATTGCTAATATGAATCAGATTCATTTATTCTTTTGTGCGTAGTCTGTTTTTTTCTCCTGTTAATAATTTGTAAGTTGATCTTTGTCCTTGATGTTGTGAAATTTTACAAAAATGTTTAGGCATAGATTTAAGCAAAGGTTAAAAAAACATTCAGTGGCCTCTTTGAATCTAAAACTCAGGAAAGGATGAGTAGTAATGAAATGATAATATGTGAGTAATTCTAAAGGTACCCTGATTGCACAAAACAAAAGCAATAAGTTGGAAGGGGGATAAATAAAGTTAAAATATTCTAAGAAACTTGCATTGTCTTGGACAAGAAATAAAAATTCAATATGACATTGGACTATGATAAAGAATGCATGCTGAAAGTTCTAGAGTAACCTTTAAAACTTCTAAACTAACAGAGAAAAGTGATAAAAAATAATAAATTTTTTTAAAAAGTAAGAATGGAAAGAAATAGAATACTGATCAGATGGTACAAATAGAGGCATTGAGTAAAAGCAGATTTTAATCACAAATGCTAGTAATCATAATTACTAGCACTAATATAATAATGTAAATGATGGATTCAGATTGTTAGTGTTTTGTTTAGGATTTGTGATCTTTATTTTGTGCAAGTATGCTTTTCTTTTTTGAGTAGGGGATCTCCCTCTCTCGCCCAGGCTAGAGTGCAGTGGCATGATCACAACGCACTGCAGCCTCTTCCTCCTGGATTCAGGCAATCCCTCTGCCTCCTCCCAAGTAGCTGGAACTACAGACTTGTGCCACCACATCTGGCTAATTTTTTGATTTTGTGTATATGTAGAAACAGTGTCTCAAATTCCTGGGTCCAAGCAATCTTCCTACCCTGTCCTCTCAAAGTGCTGGGATTACAGGTGTGAGCCATTGCACCTAGCCTTGGGTCATCTTTATAAAATTTTGACATCAAGGTTAGGATAGTTTAAAAAAATCAAATTGGGAAGTATTTCTTCTTTTTCTGTTCTTTGAATGGTTGAGTAAGATGAGCATTATTTCCAATCTAAATGCTGGGTAAAATTTACCAAGAAAGTGATCTGAGCCCCTAAAACGTAAGAATTTAAAATACTAGAAAAAGAGGAATTCAGAGAAGGTGAAAGTAAAAAGATGAACAGATATATAGTACACAAACACTAAGCAAAGTAAAGTAATAAAGTTATACTAATTTCAAACAAATTAGACTTTAAGAAAAAAACATTTCTAGAGATAAAGAAGTTTAATTACCAGGAAGATGTAATAACTATAAACTTGTATGCACCTATACATGGTCTTAAAATAGCAAAAACATAAAAAAAAAACTTGCAAAATTACAATGAGAAATAGAAAAATTCAAAATCATAGAGGTAGATTTTAATACATCTTTGTCAGTATTTAAAAGAAAAAGAAGAAAAAAAACAAAGCTATAGGAAATTTGAACAATAAACTTAATTAAACTTGATTTAATGGACATATAGACAACACCATACTCAGTAATTTCAGAATGCATATTTTTTCAAGTGTATAGGGAATACTCATAGAAAAAGACGACATATGGGATTATAAGGCCAAATCTCAATAAATTTAAAAGAAATGGCAATAAGCAATCCAAAAATAATATTAAGAAAATGGTTTAAGTTATAATAGCATCAAAAAGAATAAATCATCTAAAAATAAATTTAGTAAAAGAAATATAAAATCCATACTCAATAAACTACAAAAAACATTGTTGAAGGAAATCAAATAGGACCTGAATAAATGTAAGAAGAGCCCATGATCATGGATCAGAAGACTTAATATTGTTAAAATGGTAATCACCCCACTCACTCCCAAAATGATACAGAAATTCAAGACAATCCTTCTGGAAATCCCAGCAGGCTTATTTTTTTTATTTTGAAGAGCTAATCTATAAATTTATACAAAAATACAAGGTATCCTGAATAACCAAAACAACCTTGAAAAAGAACAAAGTTGAAGGGCTTACGCTTTGCCATTTCAAAATTTGTTACATAGCTATAGTAATCAAGACAGTGGGGTATTAGCATAAGTCTAGACATATAGATCAATGGAAATGAATGGAGAATCTATAAGTAACTTCCCACATTTACTGTCAATTGATTTTTGACAAGGGTGTCATCATAGTCATTGGGAAGAATAGTCTTTTCAATAAATGGTGCTGAAACAACTGGATAGTCACATGCAGAAGAATGAAGATGGACCCTTTGTCACGTCACATACGAAAATTAACTCAAAATGTATCATAGGTCTAAATGTAAGAATCAAAACTCTAAAACCCTTAGACCAAAATGTAGGAATCAATCTTAACCTTGGACTAGGCAAAACATTCGCAGGTAGGACAACAAAAGCACAGATGACAAACTATAAAGTAGATAAATTGGACTTCATCAAAGTCAAACATTTTTGTGCTTCAGAGAACACCATCAAGAAAGTGAGAAGGGCCAGGCGCGGTGGCTCAACCCTGTAATCCCAGCACTTTAGGAGGCCAAGGTGAGAAGATTGCCTGAGTCCATGGGTTTGAGACCAGCCTGGGCAATATGGTGAGACCTTGTCTCTACCATAAATAAAAAAATTAGCTGGGCATAGTAGCATGGTAGTGCATGCCTATAGTTCCGGCTACTTGGAAGGCTGAGGTGGAAGGATCGCCTGAGCCCAGCAGGTCAATGCTGGAGTGACCATGAGCATGCCACTGCACTCCAGCCTGGGCGATGAAGTGAGATTCCGACTCAAAAAAAAAAAAAAAAAAGAAGAAGAAGAAAGCGAGAAAACTCATAGAATGGGAAAGATATTTGCAAATCATAAATCATACATCTGATAAAGGGTGACTTGTATCTAGAATATATAAAGAATACTTACAATTCAATAATCAAAAGACAAATAACCGAGTTTAAAAATGGGCAAAGGATTTGAATAGACATTTCTCTAAAGAAGACAAGCAAATGCCAATAAGCACATCAAAAGATTTCAGCATCATTAGTCATCAAGGAAAAGTAAATTAAATTAAAGTACACTGAGACACCACTTATTCACACAATTAGGATGGCTATCATAAATGAGATCGATAATAACAAGTGTTGGCAAAAATCTGGAACGCTCATATGTTGCTGATGAGAGTGTAAAATGGTGCAGCTGCTTTGTAAACAATCTGTCGGTTACCCAACATGTTAAACATAGAATTACTGCATGACACAGAAATTCCACTCCTAGGTACAAACCCAAGAACAATGAAAACATGTATCCACATGAATGCTCACAGTATTACTCATAATAACCCAAAAGTAAAAACAGCCCAAACGTTCATAACTGATGAAAAAATAAACAAAATGTGGTATATCCATACAATGGAATATTATTCAGCAGTAAAAATGAACCACTGGTATACCATACGTTATGGATGAACCTTGAAAGCATCATGGTCTATGGCTTGTTAGGAAAAGTCCAGCACAGCTCCCCTGGGCAGTGACCAGTTCAGAAAAGAAAGACGGGTACAGCAACTAGATGTCCATTCGATAAGGCAGCATCCTGGTTCTCTTTGGATCCCCACCAGACCCGTCCTAGCGTTCACCTAACGCTGCCTCGCGCCTGCTCGGCGTTGGCTTCAGACACAGAGCGGGACCTGGAGAGAGACTGCGTATAATTGAGGTTTTCGGAGCTCAGCCGCCTGGCAGGCACTGTCCTGCACATTCGAGGCGAGCCGAGTGGAGTCCGAGACCCGCGTGGGGCCCGGGCAGGCGAACGGCACCGCCAGGGGGCGCTCCAGACCGTCAATGGCCCCAGCTTAGCGCGCGCTCGGGCTGGATCCGAGCCCAGCTCGCACCCCACTTTGCGCGGGAGACTGAGCTGTCTGGTCACGCGGGGAAGGGCAAGTCCAGGCGCCGGCCGGCACCGCGACAGCAACAGATGGCGGGTGGATGGGCAGGAATGTCTCCTTCGGGCACGCAGGGCGAGCGCCCACCGAGGACTCCAAATGCGATTGGTTGTCCCCGGGCGGTTCCCGGGGAACCGATCGCCCCGCGCCTCGAGACAGTCTCAGAGGGTGGCGTGCCCGCTGGCAGCTGGCCACCTGCATTAGCCGGGTGAACACCGGGCCGCGCCTTGAGAGCTCTGGGGTTACTAACTGGCGCGCGAGCCACTGCCTTGTACTTCCCTCGCTTGCCGGAAGGGGGCAGCAAGATCGAACTAATCTCCCCCACACGTTGCACGTGTAACCCTTGCCAGAGGCCGAAGTTGATAAAGGTTGAACCCTGTTAGATCTAAGCTTTCGTCTGCAGCTCTAACACCTCCATTCCTCCCCAGGGAGTGGGGAGCCAAGGCAAGCACCAGACAATGGCACTATGATCTACAGTTAGACTTCAGGGAGAATTTCCAAACTACAAAGAGAGAGAATAACTGCATTGTCCACTGTCCCAGAACTGTTGGGATAGTGCAGACATCAGAGGGCACCATTATTCCCTGAACATACCCTTTCCCCCACAACCCCACTTTTTTTCTCACACCCTCTCCCACTTGCAAATTTACATAGATCTCCCACCTTACATTCCCTAGGACACACAAAGATCAAAGGAGTCAGGACTGCCCAACCAAATTCTCTGAAAAACCCATAGAGCAGTGGTCCCCAAACCTTGGGCCACGGACCTGACCATTACCGGTCTGTGGCCTGTTAGGAATCACCCTGCACAGCAGGGGGTGAGCAGCCGGCAAGCTAGGGAAGCTTCACCTGTATGTACAGCCTTTCCCCACGGCTTTCATTACTGTCTGAGCTCTGCCTGTTGTCATGTCAGCGGTAGCATTAAATTCTCATAGGAGCATGAACCCTATTGTGAACTGTGCATGTGAGGGATCTAGGTTGTGCACTCCTTGTGAGACTCTAATGCCTGATGATCTGAGGTGGTGATGCTAGCACTGGGGAGCAGCTGCAAATATACATTAACATTAGCAGTGAGGTTTGACTGCACAGAGATCATAATAAATCAATTGCTTGCAGACTCATATCAAAACGCCATCAGTGAGCGGCAAGTGAGTTGATGGACTTCACTTGTACAGCTGCATCTGGTGGCAGGCTTTAAGTCAGAATCCGACATTTATTTTGGTCCACACACGGTACATCCATTATTTTATTTACCACTTCCACGTGCCTTTTTTTTGTGTGAGTTGTACAACTATTTCATTATATATTATAATGTAATAATAATAGAAATAAAGTGCACAGTAAATATGCACTTGAATCATCCCCAAACCATCCTCCCCACCCCACCCCATCCATGGAAAATTGTTTTCCACAAAACCAGTCCCTGATGCCAAAAAAGGTTGGGAACCACTGGCATAAATGATGTAAAAAGTAATTAAGCCATAGGCAGGGCTGGCAGCAGTGAACGAACAGTGGTATTTGTACAGTACTCTACAGTTTACAAAAGTTCTTATACTTCTCACTATATTTCTCAAACTAAAAAACTACAGCTCAGCCCCAACCTCAGTCAATCAGTAACTACTACCATCGCCCAGGGCACAGCACCACCTTGCAGCTTGTTTCCATGGAATAAGCAGAATGAAAGCAATACTCATTTTCACAAACAACCTCAGCTTGTTAAGTCTATACAAACTAGAACTCTTACAAGGAGGATTTTAAAAACTGCACAAGTGTTCAGCACTATTAATACCTGTCTCCCCCTTAAAAAAAATTAAATCCCGTGACTACCAATCTCTGTTGATAGCAAAGTTGAGTTACTGAGTTGAGTACTGGAGACCCTGGAACAATGGGGGTTCCTGCCCTACAACTAGTGGGGGAGACAGATTCAAATCACCACAAAATGCAGGGAGTTGTGTGTTAGTCATAAGCACATGAGAACCCAGAAAATGTCCACTCTTCCTTTATTTTTATTTATTTATTTATTCATTCATTCATTCATTTATTTAGAGTTGAAGTCTCACTCTGTCGCCCAGGCTGGAGTGCAGGGGCATGCTCATGGCCATCGCAACCTTGACCTGCTGGGCTCAGGCGATCCTTCTGCCTCAGCCTTCCAAGTAGCTGGAACTACAAGCACATGCCACCATGTCTGGCTAATTTTTGATTTATTACAGAGATGAGGTCTTGCCAAGTTGCCCAGGCTGGTCTCAAACCCCTGGACTCAGGCAATCCTCTAGTCTTGGCCTCCCAAAGTGTGGGATTACAGGCCTGAACCACTGTGCCGGACCTAATTTTTGTTTTTTAAGAGGAATATGTGAGATTAAGGAGCTTAATTTTTTTTAATGAAAAAAAGAGGCTTATGGCTGGGACCATCACTGCAGACAGTTAGTGGTCCACCAGAACCTGACGGCAACAAAGCAAAGCTCATGAGAGGCTACATGAAGCAATCCCCATTTACAGAACTTGCAGACTACTGTTAAGAATTGTTGAATCAAGTTGGGCTCGGTGGCTCAGCCTGTAATCCCATGCTTTGGGAGGCTGAGGTGAGTGGATTGCCTGGGCCCGCGGGTTCGAGGCCTGCCTGAGCAACTTGGCGAGACCTCATCTCTACAATAAATTAAAAAATTAGCCGAGTGTGGTAGCGCGCGCCTGTAGTTCCAGCAACTTGGAAAGCTGAGGTGAAAGGATCGCTGGAGCCCAGTGGGTCAAGGCTGCGGTGTCTGGGAGCATGCCACTGCACTCCAGTCTGGGCGACAGAGTGAGACTCCAACTCAAAAAAAAAAAAAAAGAATTGTTGAATCAAGACAGG
>CAUYQG010199350.1:0-29121 GCA_963574415.1 Tarsius wallacei | reverse complement strand
GTAGTTCCAGCTACTTGGAAGGCTGAGGCGGAAGGATCGCCGGAGCCCAGCAGGTCGAGGCTGCGGTGGCCGGGAGTGGCCACTGCACTCCAGTCTGGGCGACAGAGTGAGACTCCAACTCAAAAAAAAAAAAAAAGAAATAATGGTGATATTTGAAGTCCAGCCCCAATTCCTTTGTCAAGTAGTTGACCAGACACTAGCATATTGAGAAGACTATGAAATGGAATCTCAAAATGGTCATTGTAAACAATTGTATTTTCTTAGTTCTTTATGGAATTATAATTCCTACCCCACTTGTGTATGCTCCTATAATAGTGACTAGAGCTATAACATTCCAAGTGATGTCATCACTCAGCACAAATCCACATCCCCAAAACTTCTAGGTTAGAGAGAAACTCTCAAAAATGGAAATTCCATTGCCAATTTTTATAAGTACTTATTATAGAACGACCAATTGTTTTTTAAGGCAGAATGAGTCATCTTATACAGAGCGATTGATCACCTAGGGGCCAGACACATAGGGTCACATTATCTCCACTTTAAAAATCACTATAGCTATACATTAGGTATTCTTGTACAGAGTAAATGACAATCTTTGGAAAATACCTTAGGCTACAATACTAAAAGTCAATTAAAATGATCTCTTCCTACTGGGCCTGTGGAATTTAATTGACTCTTATGTGTTATTTTCTTGGGACCAATAAAATGAATAACTCTAGATGATTGTTCTTCAGGAGGAGGCAACTTATTTAAAGCACTCATTTTTTTAAGACTCTATTCTTTGTGACATAAAGTGAGATATTTTATTCTACATCAGTTCCACATGACCTATATTTAATGGCAGGAAATAGAGACTTGTTAAACTAACTGGTATTTTCTTTTCTACTGAATAATAATTGATGAAGCGTGTGAGTTGTTACTGAGCACCTATAGATATAATTGCCACGCTCTTTCCTGTCAAGCATTCAGAGAATCAGAGCACACTTTCAAAGCTACAGCAGTGACTAAAATGTGTCCAATATGAACAATAGTTTTATGCATAGTGATTCAGTTCTGGAAGCACAGATAAAACACCTTTCTGCAAGAAGCATACCAGTACATTAAGAGGTCTGTAAATATCTTTCTGGAAGGGCAGTCTTTTTGTGGACCAGGGATGCCACTGCCATTTGGCATCCCTTGGCCCAGTCCTCCAGAGAGAATGGACCCTCACCATTGGCCCACAGAGCTGTCAGCTCACCCCAGGGACCTGTGTGCCAGTTTTGACAGTGTGACAACCTGCTGTAAAGCTGGGATAGTTAGGGTAGTCACTTACACCCATGCCACTCAACCCTGAAATCCTAGGATCCCCAGTGAAAGGTAAGTTACTGCCTCTTGTCCCATTAATTCACACACTGCACTCCTCCTTCCAGGTCTTCCACTGATGCTCCTTCTCTCCACCACCCCTTTTCCTGGTACACATGGGAGTTCCTCTTCAATTGTAAATAAACTTCCTATATCCTCTAGTCTTTTCAGAGTGCTTTCTCATATTCTTGCCCCATCAGAAATGTAGCTCTTAAGGACACACATTCTTTTGTGACTTTCTATACCCACTCCTCCTGACCACCACCTACCATGGAGCCAGAAGGGAGGAAGGTTAGCATTCTCCTGGACCCTGTCTCTGCTTCCCCATGAACCTTCTAACTCCTGCATCATGCCATTCCTTGTTGCTTTCCTAAAACTTCTGGCCTTGTCTTAAGTTTCCTGCCCTAGAAGTATGTTCTCTCCCCGCTCCTCTAATCTTGCCATCAGTCAAGGGGATCCAAGACCGCCATGATGACTCTCTGGAAATTTTGCCCTTCTACTCATAACTGCACCAGCCTCAAAGATCTCCACCCAACATTCCTACTCAACCATCTTCTCCATGGCTACCCCTTGGATCTCGTCACCAGCCATAAATGTTCTTCCCCAGAACTCCTAGCTTCCAACAATCCACATTTTGCCAGAAACTCCTTTCTTCCCTTGTATTGCCCTTGCTTACACTGCATCTGCTTTCAATATAAGATCTTCATATCTTTCTTGATTCTTCCATTTTGTCCCATCTTTCCTCCTAGATACTCCTGCTTCCCTATCCAGATTAGACCCATGGATAAGTACCTCAACTAGTATCTCACTAGGAACCCTCAACTTCCTCACCACCCTGACCTTTCCATGGTCCTATCCAACAAAATCTCAACTCCGTATCTGTACTATGATCTCTCTTTCTCACAGCTACTACTTTTCTTGGTTCTTACCCCAGTTTTTCTCTTGGCAACACCCTTTGACCTCCATTTCTTCACTTGCAGTAGATAAATTTGCTTCTTACCTCATCCAGAAAACCTAGCCATTGGTGATGGTTTTCTTCAATGTGTCATCTCTCCTCTCTACACTCATTTTTTTTTTTTGAGTTGGTGTCTCATTCTGTCACCCAGGTTGGAGTGCTGTAGCCCTCCGCTGGGCTCTGGAGAGCCTTCCATCTGAGCCTTTCGAGTAGCCAGAACTGCGGGCACAGGCTACCACGCCTGGCTAATTTTTAATTTATTGTAGAGACGAGGTCTCTCCAAGGCCTGGGCTGGTCTCGAACCCACAGGCTCAGGCAATTCACTCGCCTTGGCCTCCCAAAGTGCTGAGATTACAGGCTGAGCCACCAAGCCTGGCCTCTACATTTTTAAGTAGACACACATTTACCCATTTAGTCTCAGAGGATGAGGTATCCTTTCTATTGTTCAAACCCACTCCTCTACCTGTGCATACTCTCTGACATCATCAGTGTTTCCCTCCCTATGGGTTCTTCCTCTCAGCCTACAGACATGCCAAAATTTTCTCCTACGCAAACAATCCCATATCTTCCAAGCAGTCATTGATGATGTGTCTTCTCATAGTCACTTCTCATTCTCTGCTTCTCTCTAAATTGAACAGTAGTATGCTGCTTTGTGTTTTAACTTCCTGTTCATTTTGCAATCTAATCCCCCTCCCCACCCCATGAGACTTATTCATGTCCTTTCAATTGCCAAATCCAAAGGAAACTGGTTAGTCCTTTTCTTGCCAGATATCACTGCAGGACTTGACACCCTGGACTATTCCTTCTCTCTAAAGTCTTTCTTTTCTTCTTTGACTCTTGTAGCTACTTTCTGCTTGCTTTCTTCTTAGTACACTAACCAGTCCTTTAAAAAACAACACTCAAAATATCCAAATTGTTCAAATATGTCTACTCAGCCACCCAAGTTAGAAAATTTGGAGTCATCCTTTGACGTCTTCCTTTCTACTTGCCGTCCAACCAAGAAGGGTGTCTAGTGGTTTTACTTCTGAAATATTTTTTGAATGCTCTCCTGGTCCCACTACTCTGGTTCTAACTCAGGGCTTCACTATCTCATACCTGGATGACAGCTGCAGTCTCTTACTGTTCCCCGACCCCCTGACATGGAGTTCCCTTGCAATAGGGTAGCATCATCCACAAGATAAGGTGTGAGCTCTTACCCCTGCACATAAGACTTCTTACAATCTGGCTTTTCTTTATGCTCTCTGATATGCGCTTTGTACACTAACAACACCAAATTCCTATGCTGCTTCTTCCTTTGCTTACACAGTTCCCTCTGCCTGCCAGGTCCTGCATCTTGTCCTTTGCCTGGCTGACATAGTGCCTGCAGTAAAGCTTCTCTGCACCTGCCTTCTCATCCACCCCCTAGGTCTTGCTAGGCTTCTCTCCGTTCTTAAAAAAAAAAAAAAATCTGTGTTTACACTGATAACTTAGTGGTGACAGTGAAATGATATGTCCATGTGATTGCTTCCACTCACCATTAGTCTAATAAGCTCTTCAAGGGGGATATATTCAGGTTACTTTTCTCAATATGAAAAACTCTACCTAAAACACTGTCATAAGCACTTGATAGATAACCTGATATAACTATCATTCAGTTCAGCTTAGTACAAATGAGTTTTATAGCAGGTAAAAAGAAATGCTTACTTGTACTGGATGTTGGCTTCCTGTAAGAAGGCTAACAGGGCTTGGGAGCCATTCTGGGGAATATGGACATCAGTAACTGTTCCCTCTGATACATAGGAGATACTGCTGGGCTGCCACAGGTCCACCTGTAGTGCAGGAACCAACCTATAATTCATATTCAACGTAGGTGGGGAAAAATCCATGTCACAATGTCAAACACGTTATCTTATTTGCATATAGTAACACGAAACATACTTTGGGACTAAGCTCAATGCTTGTATCATCAGGGTAAAGCTTCTATTTGATCTTGAATTTGGGCTCCAAATTAGATCTGTATAGAGTTTAATCATAATTTACATGTAGTAATATATTAGTCTTCAAATTACTACTTGTAAAGTTTGAAGACTAATATATTAAAGCCACAAGGTAAAAATGAGATAAAATAGTTTTAAGTATGATTTTGATATTATCTTAAAATTACTTATTGTGCAAATATTTGAGTAACCATATGGAAGAAAAAGATGTAAATCACCCCTCATTTTACTACACAAACAAATTGTGATAGCTGGACAGCATTTGGCAACTTTAAATGGAACATTCTTCAGGTGTCTGCTCCTGCCCCAACACATGCCTTTCTCCAATTCCTACTTAGCCTTCACATGTCAATAGAAACATCCCTTACAGAGGAGACTTGGCTGCCAGGGTTGGTCTCCTTGTCATAGTTCTCAGAGCAACCCCTGCTTCTTTCATGATGTAACTTCTTTTTGTCAAAATGGAAGCTCTGTAGGGGTAAAGGGTTGACCCATTTGATTACCCAAGTACCTGAAACAGTGCCTTATATAGATAAGACATTCAACACTACTTGTTGCATGAGTGTAGACTCCCACCATGTAATAATTCACCACACGTTCTCTACAGGTTCAGTATTTTGCAGAAAAGCAGGAGCCACATCTGTTTCCCTTATTGTGGCGTCCCCAGTACTTGGGCCAGTACTCTGCACCTGCCAGGAGTTTGGCTTTCATCAAAAGCATGACTTGACACAGATGGGAGAGAGGAGAACGCTACATTCTGCAGGAGCTTGGAGCAACATTTCTATTTAGGCACAGTTTGTCTTCACAGTCCTGTCTTTGTCTCCCTCTGTTTGCTTTGGGCCTCTCTCTTCTTGTGTCTGCAGTCGTGGTGGAGCTGGTGCTGCAGGGACCTGATCTCTGCTAAGACCTTATCTGATAAGGCTTAGTTACTTTATCTTCTCTTAGGTGTCAGTGTTTGCATTCTGTTAGGAAACTTTAGAAGACCAAAAATACTCTGTGACTCCAGGAAATCTACCTCTAGTGGTATAATTTAATCTAGAACAGGGTAGAGAGGCTTTTGTTTTGGGGACAGAGTCTACCTGTTTTCTTTCAAGCTGCTGACTCCACCACTGCCTTGCAAGGGGAATCTGACTCAGCTAACACGCCAGTCCTACAATCATAGAAAAACAGAAGTGTGGGCTAGAAGGGATGCTGAGAGGTCATTCAATCCATCTGTCAGCCCTTGGGCAAGGACACATCTAGGACTGCACCAAACTGTCCCCAGTAGATGTGTCTAAATCATGTCTTTTAGATCTCCAAAAGAGGAGAGTTGACAATATACTAATTTAATTTATATTCACATTTAACAAGATTGTCAGACATTTTTCTTAATCCCTTATACTGCAGAATAGTTTTATTATTTTTGTGTTATATTCTTCAGTGAGGAATAGCTGGTTTCTTGCCTTTATAAGATAAAGCATGTTAGTATCTTTTACTTCTCTCTCTTTATTAGATTTTCTAAAGGATTAGAAATTCTAATCTTTTGGATTTGCCTCTAAATCCATTGCAGAGATTGTTTTTTATTTTAAGGATAACAGTTTGCTCCCACCCCTTAATGCCAGTGGAGATGGGAAAATTGTGCTGTATTCAGAGGGTAGAGAGACACAGGTACCTAAAATAGTTTGAATTACCACTCTGGAGATGGGTTTGTAAGTGCTATTTTCTGGGGTACATGCTAAAATAAGAATCCTCATCCCACAGAAGCCTATAGCTTCCCTACAGGAAAGTTCCATGGACCTTGCCCTACAGCAAGACTTGGAGAAGGCTTCCTAGGAAATGGACAAGTCATCAGAAAGCCATTGGCCTAAAGTACAACAGACAAAAAGACAAGTTACAAAATTAGGAATGATATTTTGTTGTGATATTAGGAAAGTAAATTAAAAGGAATTATTATTTTTCTCCAGTAATATTTTAAGGAAAGGGTGTTTGGATAAGTAGCATGGATATTTCAGTAGGGGTGGCCGGCACATGTCTATATAAGACATAGAGGACAGTAATAACCATCTGAAATGAGTAAACTGTCATCCACTTTATAGGCATTTCTAATCTTTTCATTAATACCTTGCGACAGAAATTAATTGTAGATACGTTTCATGATTAAGAAGACTCAGTTTCACAGAGGCTAAGTCACTTTCCCAAGGATGCACAGTTACAAAATGGCTGATGCAGGATATGATTAACTGCAGTGCCCATAATTTACTGACCCAGTAGGTGTCTTCAGGATCTTCTGAGGATACCCCAGAAGAAGGAGGATCTTCCAACTTCCTGGCTTAGTGTTTGAGGGAGTCTGGTCAGTAGGTCTCCTACCCTTGTCTCTCCGGTGGGATTATTTGCCCTATAATTTGAGATATTTCAAGATTTCAACCATTTCCCACACCCCCCCTCACCCCGTGTGTAAGTTCCTATCAATCATTTCTTTAGGACCTGATCACATCTGGAGGAGGTGATAGGTAGTTCTGAACTACAAAGCCGTGTGACCCTGGGTTACAGTATAATGAAAGTACCTTGTCAGGATAGCATAAGGCTATTTGCCAGCCATTCTAGGTCTTTGCCATTCTAGGTCTACAGCCACCTGATACACTTCAGAATTCATGCTCTTAATCATTGCATTGTCTCTCTCTTTTATAATAATAATGAAAAAATTAACAAATGACATTATTAAATATTGATTAATAAGGAAGATGTAAGAATCATCTTCATTTTACCAGTGAAGGAAGAGAGGCCCGGGAAAGACCTTCTGATCCTTGACCTGGTGGCAGTTCTCATATGTTCTTTTCCTCATAGGATTACCGGTCACATGTATTCAGATCTATTTAAGAGGTGGAGGCAGTTCAGTCTCATGGTCAAGAGAATGAACTTTGGAATCCAACAGCTCTGAGCTGTGTGACTTTGAGGAGGTTTTAACATTTCTCAGCCTCTGTGTCCTCATCTGTACTGTGAAGATAATCTAAAAAACCTGTCCACAGGCTTTTTTGGAGGAGTAATTGGAATGATACAAATAAAACACCTGGCAGAGGGTCTGGCATATAGAAAAAGCTAAAAAAAATAATAGCTAGTTTTTTCTTTTCTTTTTTTTGATTTTTCAAAGTTTCCATCTTGTATTTAGATAATTTTTATTTTTTTTTATTTTTATTTTTTAAAGATGGGTACAATTCAGGGTTAGGAACTCAAATGGTCGTTGGTGTCCACTTCCCCTGGTTTGAGATCAGGTACCCTTACTGATGAAGTGTGCCACTCCAGGCCTCCCCATCCCCAGCAGTTTCCTACTACTGCCGATCCCTTTCTTATAGTATTATAGTTGTTCAGATTAGCAAAGCATACAAAAAGGATGACTAAGCAGTGAATACAAAGTTCTATTTTGTATGGTTAAGATGAAGAACATGGTGAGGCAGTGCCCTTGTTCAGAGAGATTAAAACCTACAGATGGCTTTAAGAGTGTGGGGGCGAGAAGCAATAAATAAAACAAGAATGTGAAGAGGCAGGAATGTTTCCTAGCACAAAGGCAAATGGCTGGATTTGAAGCCACTGTAGTAATGGTTGATTCCATGGTATCTGGAGTCTGACCCCCTAAGATCCAGTTTAAGCTCCCATTTAGTACCTGTGTCCTTTGGGACAAGTTTCTTTTTTAATTTTTTAATTGTAAAGATGTGGGGTACAATTGAGGATTAAGTACACAATGGTCCTCATACAGGTAAAGTTTGGGCCCCTGTTTGGTCCCCACTTTGCCTGGTTTGAGATCAGATACACTTATTGATGTTGTGCTCCCCCCCGCCCCCCCCATGGCAGTATCCCGCTAGTGTCAATCCCTTTCTTATAGTATTATGGTAAATGTTCAGGGTCCGCTTATGAGTGAGAACATGTAATACTCTGTTCTTTGTTTCTGTGATAGATCACTGAATATGATCAACACTGAATCCATTCAAGTTGCTGCAAAGTTTATATGCTTGTCCTTCTTTATGGAGGCGTAATATTCCATTGTGTATATGGAACACGTTTCTTAACATCTCTGGGCCTCACTTTCTTCACTGGTAAAGTGAAGATGATAATTACATCTTCCTTGTTGATCAATATTAATAATGTCATTAGTTGTTGTTTTTGCCATTACTATAATGGAGATTGGAAAGATAGAAAAAATGCAGTGATCCAAGCGCATGAATTCTGAAGCCAGGCGGCCTGGGCTTGAATCCCAGTTCTGCCACTTACAGGCCATGTGACTATAAAACATGCAATGATCAAGAGCATAAATTCTGAAGCCAGGCGGCCTGGGCTTGAATCCCAGTTCTGCCACTTACAGGTCATGTGATTATGGGTAACTTACTTTAGTTCTCTGAGTTTCAGTTTCCTCATTTATAAAATGGGATTATGGCCAAGTGTGCCTGTAGTACTAGCTACTCAGGAGGCAGAGACAGGAGGATCATGAGTTTGTGCCCAACTTGGGCAACATAGTGAGAACTCGTCAAAAAAAGGGGGGAGGGATTATGAATAGTATATTTTTAATAGATTTGTTAGGCTTCAATGAATTCATGCATAGAAAGTGCTTAAAATAGTACAGTGAGCTATGAACACATCACTGCACTCTGGCCTGGGTGACAGAGTGAGACTCTGTTTCAAAAAAAGGGTACCTGGCAACTTGGGTCATTCACTAAATGATAAATGACTCAAAATACAAAATATAATTTATTTTCGATTATGGAAAATACATAATTTCATCAGGCATAAATTTTATGGCTCCTCTCTTTAGGCTCATTACACGTGTGGTTCAGGTGTCATGGGCTGGGAGCCTCTCATTGTCTTCTCGCAGCTTCAGAGAAAGTCTTAGATGTGTACATGGGAAGACGTTTGAGCTGCACTTTCAAGTTGGTAAGAGATGGCTGGCCTCCCAGCTGCCCAAAATAATGCAGGACCATAGAAGAGCACTTTTCTGCTCTATGTTTATTATTATTTGTTGATTTTGGAAAGAGTTAATCAGGGCACTTATATGCCATGTCATCGGTTTGTCAGTAAGAAAACTTGAAATGAAGTTTGTCATCAATTAGTGTTTGATTTAATTTACATAATCATATTAATTCAACATGAGCTCACATAAAAATTTAACACACTAAAAAGTGCCCTCTATTATTTACTCTTAAGATTCTTTTTGGTTTGTACTCATTCAGCCTTCTTGAATCTTCTTTTAGGATCTTTGGCTATGACTTCTTGGAAAGCTTCTCTGACTGCCAAGCTTAGATCAAGTTATGTTTGTTATCTGCTTTCATAGAGTTGGATTTTTTCCCACAGTCCATTATATTTAATTATATCTCATTTGTATCAGTAATTGTTATATGAGTTTCCTAAGACTGCCATAACAAATTACAAAAAAGGGATGGATCTTAAATCAAGGTGTTAGCAGGGCTGTGCGCCCTCTGAAAACTCAACGTGAGAATCCTTACTTGCCTCCTCTACGTTCTGGTAGCGCTAGGTGTTCCTTAGCTTGTGGACACAACACTCCAATTTATTCCTCCATCTTTTCTTTTTTTTTTTTTTTTTGAGTTGGAGTCTCACTCTGTCGCCCAGACTGGAGTGCAGTGGCCACTCCCGGCCACCGCAGCCTCGACTTGCTGGGCTCCGGCAATCCTTCAGCTTCAGCCTTCCAAGTAGCTGGAACTACAGACACACACTACCATGCCCCGCTAATTTTTGATTTATTGTAGAGATGAGGTCTCACCAAGTTGCCCAGGTGGGTCTCGAACCCGCGGGCTCAGGCAATCCACTCACCTCGGCCTCCCAAAGTGCTGGGATTACAGGCTGAGCTACCGAGCCCGGCCTATTCCTCCATCTTCACATGGTTTTCTCTTCTGTCTCTTATAAGAAAATTTGTCATTGGACTTAGAGCCTAAAAATTCAGGATGACCTTATTTTGATATCCTTATGTACATTTGAAAAGACTCTTTTTTCCAAATTAGGTCACAGTCACAGGTTCTGGTGAGGACATGGACATATATTTCTGGGGACCACCATTCAACCTATAATTCTCATATTAATATTTGTCTTCCTCATTATCTCCATGAGAGTAGAGTCTTTGAGATTCCTCCCACCCCCCATTCTTATATTTCCTGTGCTTGGAACCATGATCACACACAACAGGCACTAAATAAATATTTTGTACATGAAATAAATTTCTCTCTTCCCTCTCTCTTCAAATATATGCTCTTGCCAAGATTGCTCTAGAGCATTTCTAAATTCCTAATTCTAGTTCCTCTTACTGGAAACTGATAAGGGGGTTCACTCAAATATTGTCTACTCATTCCCTATCTCAATTTATATGTCCTTAAATTTAAATTTTTATTACATTTAGGTGTAATCATAGACTATGCTACTTCTTAGGACTGTATTCTTTTCTGATGACTGTAACAGCTACTTCAGTCACGCTAAGAAACGCTTATTTTTCACCATATTATTGTTCTTATTCTACTTATGACTTGTCAACATTTCAAATATGAGTGGGCTGCTGGAAGGGAAACTTGGCTGGAAACTATGGTATTCTGTGAAGCAAAAGACCTTTGGTAGGTTGTTAAAATTCTTGGGCTAATTTTATTAAGCCCCATTCTTTTTTCCCAACCACAGAAACAATTTGCAAGTTATCACTTTCCCAAAGCATAATCCCAATCATTCCCACAAAAGGCATTTTGTAGAGAAATTTAGGCAACTGAGGCTCTGGCTGTTTTACTATTAAACAAAAATATGTCAATTAGCTACGTTAAAATGATCACAAAAATTGATGGGGGGCAATAATAAAATAAGATTAGATCAGTTCAGATGAAAGCATTGCTTAAGAATGAAAATTTATGCTGGGAACGGTGGCTCAAGCTTGTAATTCCAGCACTTTGGGAGGCTGAGGCAAGAGGATTGCCTGAGCCCAGGGGTTTGAGAACAGCCTGGGGCAACTTGGTGAGACCTCATCTTTACCAAAAAAAGAATGAAAATTTCAATGTTGTATAAATTAATACTACAAGACTGAGTATTAGTCATTAGGCAAGCATTAGTCCTACAACAATTAGGTAAAGGTAGAAGGTCTGATAAATCTCTGTTTCAGTGACCAAGTTTTCCCCCTAATTTTCTTCAAGGCTGAATGCTGATTGTTATAATTGGATAGTACCTCTCATTTATTAAAATAAAGCACAGGTGATAAAAAAGAAAATGATTCTTAACATTTTCCTGAACTACGAATTGATACATTCACCAGTCTGAAAGGATTGTTGATGCCCATCAATCAAAGACTTCCAGGACATACATGCAGTCAAAAAAAAGTTTGATTTATTGGCTTGTTGCAACAAGGAGAGACAACACAACAAGGGAAATGATGGACAATCTCAGTAAGATAGTGTTAGAAAGGGTTTATTAGGGGACTTGGGCTTGCTTTAGGTGATTTATGGAGGGTTTAAGGAACTGAGGTTTTTCTCTAGACTGAATGTTATGAAGAAGGAGAGTAATTCTATCATTTGAAATTTTAATACTTTTCTCTAGAGGGTGGGAGAAACAAAGTGGGGCTAATACTGCAGTTGGTAAAGAAGCAGTGGTCACTTACATTAGCCAGAAAAGGGGTATATTTGGTCCTTTTTGGGGGGGGATTCTTTTTTTCTTGGTCTGTGTTTAGATACGATCACAGTGGTCTTTTGTCTTATTTCACGGTGAACACAGAGTGGCCTTGTCTGACGTCGGTGTTCTGTGAAATGGTTTATGTTCAACAAAGGAACATTATGGTCTAGCTGTGGGAGCCAGGCCAGCTCCTAGGAACACCAAGATCAAGCTGTTAGTGTCAGGCTGGCTCTTCTCTTTCTCAGGATAACCACTGTTCTACTTAGGCTGTGTGAAACTAATGGTATGATAGATGAGGGATAGGAACTCTCAGCATTATCACTCCTAGGTGGGTGGCTTCAGCAAGATTTGAGGATCTGGATGTTGTAGTTACAGAATGAAGATGCAGTACTGTGCTGGTCCACCTAGGAGAAATTAGGAAGTCAATGAGAAGTAAATGCACCTGACTCTAGCACCCTACATCTCTCCGTAGCAGTGACACTCCATAACTTCTTTCATATAAAAGAGCCAATACCACTTCCCCCCTAAGTGAACATTGAAAGACTCATACGTACTAAGGAAAGGTTCCTGACTTCTACGCTAGAGAGTCTGAGAACTTAGCAGCCACTCAGGAAACTGATTAGATGAGGGAAATAATACTTAGCTATGTTTTGCTAGCTTAAAATAATTCTATACCTGAGAATCAGTTAGCATCTTCAGCCTGACTCTGTAGTGGAATGGATGGAAATAATCAGGAATCACCTGGCACATTAAGGCGACCCTAAATGGGTCACCCTGGAGACTCATGAAGAAGTACACGTGAAGACAAGAGAGCCTGAGCTGCATCTCATCAGCTCTTTTAGTGACTTATAATTTTAGTTTTGATGACATCTTCATGATACTTGATCACTACATTCAGGAGTATTCCATTTGGTGTTCTCAACAACAGTATTATAGTACATTTACATTTTAAAATTCTGGCTCTTTTCTGGGGTCTAACATGTGATGAAAATCACTTCAGATCTTGTCATGCATTTCCTCTTTCAGGTATTGGCTTATTCTTTTACGTATTCACTAAAGAAGTCAAATAAAACTAATCTTTGATTTAGTGAAACAATTCTGAACTTGGGAAACAAAAGAAAGGATTTCTTTCTGGTCCCGTCTAAACTTTGATACACCACTTCTCAGACCCTTAATTTTCTTGATTACAAATAAAGGGATCGAACTGTATGATTCCTAAGTACCCCTTAAACTATAATTATGCCAGACTCAGTGTGCTTTTTTTAGTGTAAAAGTTTACACTTCCCTAGGGAAATATTTCTTAAATTTGCTCACATTTTTCTCCCTACCCTGAAAGTCAGAAAAAAAGACTCTCAGTAATTTAGCACTAGCATCACCATTTAGTGATCAGTTATAGTAAACAAGATAGCTATTTAATTTTTTAAAAGTTAACTTAAACCCTTTTTCTGAAAGCATTTTTTTCCAAAACAGCTAAGAAGAGGAAATGGAAATCAGTACATTATTTTCTTGCATTTTCCTCCACATTAACTGTCAGCTGATACAAAAAACTGGTGAAGGACCCCTCCTAAGTGGAGGGCTGTATGATCAAGCAACTGAATCATCACCCTGTGAACCATCCAGAGGATCCGGAGATTTACCTGCCTCTCAGTCATCTGTGAGAACAGGCTGATTTCCAAAAGTTACAGCTATGTTCTCCCTGCGCCACGCAGCCCTTGCCATTTATTCACTGTTTACTGAGCCTCCAGAGCTTCAATCATTAAGCCAAGTGCTGAGAATACATCGATGAGCAAGATACAGCTCTGTCCTCAAGGACTACGCAGATATTATACAAGATGTGATTAATCTACAGAGGGAAGACACAGTACTATTCCGTCATATTTTGGGAGGTAGTCTGGGACACCTTCCCAGCAGAGGTGCTGCTGATGCATAATACTGAATGATGAGTAGAGTTAGCCTGAGAAAGGAGAAGGGAAGTGGGAGTGAGGGCAACAGTTCAGAGGCTTTCACACAGAGGCTGGATGGGTTGGGGATAGAAGAGAGAGCTCTTGGAGTTTACCTGAGCCCTGCGATCCTGAAAGATAAAGATGTTTACATGAATCCTACTACCCCACTGTGTTTCAGAAATGGCTTACTTCAAGGAACCACTGTTCCCCATGGGACTTAGATAAGGCTTATGAATTCTCCCCTTGTTTACCTACTAGTCTAGACACAGACCCGACGGATTCCCTTTTTTTTTTTTTTTTTTGCCTCATCTGAACAAAATACCTACTGCCATGACTTGACCAAACTTCAGTTAAGCTTCTCTCTTTCCTCTAGGCCCCTAGATGTTTACACATCCTCAGCCTGAGTTGGCATTTTAGCCTCTCTGTAATAACCCCTCCTGAGTATCAACTAACCTCAGGGTAAAACATTTTCTGTTCTATCTGATCAAGCCACCTCCACCTGGTCATCCTGCTTCCTGACATTCAGTACTTTCTAGCCTTATAATTTTCCTTATGTTGGAAAAATCCCTTTTCTGCCGGATCTGTGAGACATGTAGATCTGAAGGTTTTCACGTTCTGCCTATAGGAATAATCTTTTCCCCCTCTTGCAATAGTCCTTTTCAATAGTCTTTCCTTATGTAAGTCTAGATTATTTATTTGACAATGCAATATAAGAGAATACTCATGGCTTATTTAGAGAGTTATAGGTACAGATGAAGTGCTTTTAACTAGCTCCTACCTAATGGATCTTGACTCCTCTATTGACAGAACTTCCTGTGTCAAGCAAAATGTTGGAATAAAGATATTGCCATCCTGCTCCAGAATAACAAGGATACCTCGAAAGAGAAATGCCAGCTTCATCGTTGATGAAGGTAGCTGTAGACTTGAATAATAAAATGTAAAGATGAAAAGCAAACAGCAGTGGCAAACGACTTAGCTGATCAGAGAGAGTTCAAACCTAGTCAGCTAGAGATGAGGGTGGGAAATCAAGGAAAAGCAAGTTCATTAGCTTCACAAAAGCCCTAAACAGGCTCAGGGATTGTAATCACTGTGACGTATGGAAGGAAGGAGTGAAGAGACAGTGACAACAAAGAGACTGTATGAAAATCTGAGTAAGGACTCTAAATTATCTAGTGTACCAACCCCAATCTCAGCTACTGATTCCTCCAATAGCTCCAGAGAGATATTTTTCTGGAGAAATCAAAACAGAGGCGCTTTAAAGCGGTGACACAAGATACAGACAAGGCCAAGGTACAATGCTGAACAGGAAACAAATAGATTCAGTGAAAATGTACACAGTGATTGGTTGCTTTTCTCATTCAAATCAAGGACATATATCCGGAGAAACTCAAATTATTCTACAAAGAAGATACCTGCACACGAATGTTTATTGCAGCTCTATTCGCAATAGCAAAAACATGGAATCAACCATGTTGCCCATTGAAGCTGGACTGGATAAAAAAATGTGGTACATATACACAGTGGAATATTATGCAGCCATAAAGAATGACAAATATATGGACTTTGCAGCAACTTGGATGGATTTGGAGTCGATCATACTCAGTGATCTATCACAGAAACAAATAACAGAGTTCCATATGTTCTCACTCGTAAGAGGACCTTGAACAATTATAATGCTATAAGAAAGCGACTGGCAGTAATGGGAAACTGTTGGTGGGGATGGGGGTGGGACTGGCAGTTAAGGGAAACTGCTAGGGCAGGGAGGGGAATACCTCATTAACAGGGGCACCTACATAATCAATGTTTGTGTACCTAACCTTGAATTGTATCCCACATCTTTACATTAATAAATAAATAAATAAATAAATAAAAAACAAAGCAAGAACACCGAAAGCTAGGAATGAGATCTCCTATTTCAGGTGGGAGGTTGGAGAAACCACATCTGTCCAAAGAAATAAATGACCTTTTAGTGTCATTTGAAGATGCCCAATGATCTACTCCTACCTTCCTTGTGAAGTGTGTTCTTTGACAAGCTCTACCCATGTATGCCAGTCTTCCTGTCAGCTTCTCAGTTTAGCTCTTGCTATACATGGGTAGTCAAGACTCATTGGATATTTGTTAAAGTTCTCCAACAGGAAACAAAGGCATCAGAAAACAGAAAAGAGGAGTTTCAAGGAAATAGACCTAATGTGGGGAGGAGAACAGAAGATGATCTTAAAGCAATGATAATTAATAAGTACCCATGAATGTTTCTGAGGTAAGAGAGAACATATGCAAGAAACAAGAGCAGAATGCTTTAATTAAGGAGCAATTAGAAAACAAGAAAAGTAGAAATTTAAAATCCAGTAGAACTGGGAAACAAAGTTGAGGAAATGTCCCAGAAAGTAGAACAAAATGGTAAAAAGACAGACAATAGAGAAAAAGAAAATGAATTAAATCGTGCAGTCCAACATGTAAAGAATAAGAAAGCTATATAGATGGAACAGAAAAAGTGGCAGGAAGAACACTATCAGAAAATTAATACAACAATAATTTTTCAGACCTGAAAATATGAATTCTTAGATTGAAATGGGCTGTTGAGTTTACAAAGAATAAAAATAGACCCACACCAAATTACATCATCATAATATTTCAGAACACCAGGAATAATGACAAACTAGTCCTAGGACTTACGTTTCTAGAAATCTGGAGAATTAGATAACTGAAATACTCTCCCACTCTAATACAGCTAGAAAATGCTGAATAAAATATAATGAACATTCCTTTGAATGTAAAGTGGAGCTCCCAGAAGCATAAGGGAAACTCCAGGAACCTGAAGTAAAGAAGGAAATACCAACTAGAGCTCTAAGCATGTGAGGTGATATGGTAGTACTCCTGGGTAAACGTTGTGGGTGTCTGTTATAACCACACAGGGTACAGGATCAAAACTTTGAGGCTCAGTACGGTGACTCATGCCTGTAATTCCCAGAGCTTTGGGAGGCCACGAGTTAGAGACAAGCCTGGTAAATATAGCAAGACCCTGTCTCTACAAAAAGTTATATATATATATATATATATATTTGAAAGCAGGATTTATTGAGAGGACAGAAAAGCTCCTACAGTGGGAGGGGACCTGAGGGGGTTGCCTATATAATTTTAAAAAATTAGCCAGGTGTAGTGGTATGAACCTGTAGTCCCAGCTGCTTGGGAGGCTGAGGTGGAAGAATTGTTTGAGCCCAGGAGTTTGAGGCTGCAGTGAGCTATGATTGTACCACGGCACTCCAGCTTGGGCAACAGACTGATACACTGTGCGGGGGAGGGGAGTGGTGTGTTAAAAAAAGATTTTGGGCACAAGTTGGAAAAGACATTCTAGCATAAAACTAGGGTCTTTGAAAGGCAATATCCCTAGTTAAATAATGGGATTATACAAACAAAAACCAAAAAAACTATAAAGTAGTAACACTTGATAAGGAAGCCCTTTGGAGGAATAAATGCAAAATCTTTCCAAAGAAAGACACACCCTCAAGCCAAATCCTCAGAATTCTTACATCTAAAACCTTGTTGAAGAAGCCTTCATTATAAAAAATTACAAAACACGTGGGTAATCAAGTCACTATAAATGAAAGTTAACAGATTTAACACACAGCAGAATTATAGACTCAAGATTTTCAGATACTAGTCTCATTGTACTTAAAATAATGGCTAGAGGAAGTTTCCAAAACAAAAAGCAAACGATAAATGAGGGAATCTTTGAATGTTTGAAGATATTTTGATGTAGTTCTTAACGTAGGTAGATGATATACTTAAGACAATTATCAACAAGGATGGGTAAATGAACCTAAAGGGAGGTAAGACCTCTATAATGCAGAAAAGGAAGAAGCATCAAAAAGAAGATAGTTTCAAAAAAGAAATACAATATATCAGTAAGTAAAAAATAATTACAGTCTTTGCATGTATATTGAATAAAAATTATTCTCTTGGGTGTCAGTCACAAGACACATGGAATGGTTGAAAATAATACAAGGATAAAAGATAAATCAAAGAAAAAAGCTGGCATAGCTATATTAATAGCAAACAAAGCATTGGAGCAAAACTATTTTTAAGGATAATATATCAGTACAGTGTATATATGTGTCTATATATATAAATATATACATATGTACATTTATAAATACTGATAAAACATTCAATTTACCAGGAAGCTATAAAGAGAGGAAGATTAGTCTGAATCATTCAACATTGATACAATAGCATCAAAATATATATAGCAAAAATGGATATTATCATAAAGACTGTAAATTATACATCTTCAGTTATATCTCAGTACTTTAAACAGATTTTCTTCCCAAGCACACACAGAATGTTTATGAAAATTGACCCAATACCAGGCTACAAAGCAAGCTTCAACAAATGTCGGAGAATTGGTGTCAGATGATCTCTGATTACAGTGTAAGAACATCTCTAGAAATCAATGACAAAAATTATCTACATTTAGAAGTTAAATAACAGGTTACAGGAGACACTAGTACAATTTGAACCAAATTGAAATTAAATATAATATTTCAAAGACAGACATTTATGACCTTAAACTCTCATAAATAATAAATATTTAAAATGAATGATATATCTAAACAGAGAAATTAGAAAAAAACTACTAAAAGTAGTGAAAAAGTAGTAGATGGTAGGTCATAATAAAAATGAGAGGATAAGCTGATGCAATCAACGCAAAGGTAAGAGTGAGGATCAACAAAACTGAAAATTCGTCTTTGAAATGCTTTAAAAACAGAAAAATTGTTAGCAAATATGCTTAAGAACAAAAGAATGAAGATACAAATGGCCAATATTAACAATGGGGATTTGACATAAACTCAGATTTATCAAATTAAAAAAAAAAGAGAATACTTTAAATGAACTTAAGCCAATACAATTGAAAACGTAAATGAAAAATTTCCAAGGAAAACATGTTTACCAAAACACAACTTAGAAAATTGGCTGTCATTACATCCATAATTTGTTGTCCCCCTTCAATATCTGGTGGTTGCCAAATGAGTATCATAAAATTCATCTTTTATTACTCTTTTTTTTTCTAAATTTCATGGGTGGAGAAAGATGAGCATTGATAGAAACAAGGCATGGAGCATTTGGAAATTTTGAGGCTAAATCCATTGGATTTAATAGATGTTTTAGATGTGTGTTTGTATATATAAATGCTAGCCCTCCTAAGTACTCTTCCTAGCTAAAAAATGACTTATTTTAGGCGCGATAAGAATTGGGCTTCATTTAAGTAAGATTTTCTTTGGATAGTAATGAAATAGTCCTTTTTTGTTGCTCTTGTTTCTAATTCAACTGCAACAAGAACTATTCAATCACAGAATTTAGCACACCGTGAGTGGAACAGTAGGTAAGAAGGACTGTTTGCCTTTACAATCTCACCTCCACCTCTATATCTTGAAGTCAGATCATCATCTGCCTGGGACAAGAAAATGGGTGTAGCAGTAAGAAAGAAGAATTAGAAAGTTTAGACACCGAGCTCAGTGGTTCAGCCTGTAATCTCAGCACTTTGGGAGGCTGAGGTGAGTGGATTGCCTGAGTCCATGGGTTTGTGACCAGTCCCGGAAACTTGGCGAGACCTCCCTCGTCTCTACAATAAATAAAAAATTAGCTGGGTGTGATAGTGTGCGCCTTGTAGTTCGGCTACTTGGAAGGCTGAGGCAGAAGGATCCTGGAACTCAGCAAGTCGATGCTGGGGTGGCCGTGAGTGTGCCACTGCAATCCAGCCTGGGTGACGGAGTGAGACTCCAATTCAAAAAAAAAAAAAAGAAAAGAAACATTAGACACACTTAAAGAAAGGCAAGTACAGTTAAAAGATTAAAAATTCCCAAGTGTTCAGTTGATTAAGATTTTTAAACAACCAAGAACTTTTATTTCTGAAACTAGTTTGATTTGCATGATTCTACTTCCTGGCCAGTATTAGAAAGTTATGAATAAATAATTAACAAATGTGTGAACTCCTAAATGGATTCAGGTACTATAGTTTGGATGTCAGCTGTCTTATCAACTTCCAGACTACTAAAGTATCCACACAAGTAGCATTTATTTTTCACCTGTACTTATGCTGATTGTAGAACTGAGTTCATTGCACATGTATTAATAAGAAACAGAGACTTTACTGAATGTTTTATAAGGGAGGTAAAGAAAAAAATGCTTTTTTTTTTTTTAAAAGCGGATTTATTGAGAGGACAGAAAAGCTCCCACAGTGGGAGAGGACCCGAAGGGGTTGCCCCCCTACTCTTTCAAAACTTTTCTTCTCCCAATCCCTCTTCTGCTCTCTGACCTTTCCAGGATGTTCCCAGGGAACCTGAACTTCCTCACTCTCTTACAATGCACAGTGCTTTCCCCCTTCCTTAGAAGCATTGACCCAGGGTACCAAGGCCTGACGGGTATGGCTCTGTCTTAAGGAAGTTCAAAGTCTTCCCAGTCAAGTGGGCCTCCTTCTATGTGGGGCATGTCACAGTAGGACAATGATGTCATTGATGAAAAGATGCCGCAGACAGGTAAAGATAAAACAGTTCTTTGATGGTGAGGAATTTGGAAGTTTCTTCGGGCAGAGATGGCTACAGGAACCAGAAGACAACAGAGCATGCTCTGAGCTGGAGGCACAGGCTTTCAGGATTCCCCAGTATTCCTCCTGGAATGGAAAGCTGCCAATGATATCAGATGCACAGAGTGAAGTTCCTGCCAGGCTCAAGGAGCTTGTAAACTGGTGTTCTTCAAAGATCTTCTGGGTTGTGGGATATTTAAAAAACTAATTGAGTTATAGACACTGCCCAATCATAGTATATGCTGGTCATGATATGGAATAGGGTCCTGGAAGCCCCTTTGTCCTGGGCTTTCAACTCTTGATGGGAGAGCTCAGAGAAGGAATCTAGGCTGCAGGGCCAGTGTCTAACCATCCTGCAGGGAAGTAGTTCAATATTTATCAAACTGCTCTATTTAGACAGGTGTGTACATATACAGTCCTCCTCCAGATCTCTCTCAACAGTTCTAGTGATCCTGGCTATCCTAATGTCCTGGATTGAGCCTAAGGGAATCCGACTTTTTAACAAGGTCCCTTGTCAACTCTCAAGTTGTTGGCCTGAGGATCTCATTTTGTGAAAATCCTCTGCATTTAATGACTGCTTTTTAAAAGTAGTCATTACTGGCAAATTAATACCAAATTTTATAGTTTTGAAGACATTGAATTTTACTTTTTGTTTGGTTTTGAGTCCGGGTCTCATTCTGTTGTCCAGTCTGGAGTGCAGTGGCATGATCGCGGTTCATCGCAACCTCAAACTCCTGAACCCAAGCAATCCTTCCACCTCAGCCTTCCGAGTTGCTGAGACCACAGGCATGCGCCCCTCTGCCTGGTTAATTTTCAAATGATTTGTTGCTGGTCTTGAACTCATGGGCTCAAGCAATTCTCCTACCCTGGCCTCCTAAGATTACAGTGTGAGACACCATGCCTGGCCTAAAATGTTATCTGCTTACTTTGTACACTTGGTTACACTTACTTTGTACTTGGTTACACTTACTTGGTATACTTGGTACTTGGTTAAGTAGCACTTAACCAGCTACTCAGTTTCAGTGGCTCTTTGAGAAAGGCTATGGCTTGCACCAGTTTTAGAGAGAAAATCACCTATTTGGCCACGAGAAGGATCTGCAGAGAGGTGTTGATGCAGGGAAAGGAATCAAGTCATTTCTAATTTGTCCTGAGCCAAATCTATATATTATATGCTTTTCCAGAAAATGTTCAAATGCAAGTACAGAGATACAGGGATGTTCATGATCCCTGCTCACCTTGTATTCTCATTCTAGGTGTAACTTGGCCACTGCTCAGGTTTGGAAGTCCTCTTTTCTTTCTTTTTTCCCCCCTGATTCTTTTGTTTCTACAAAGCCCAGTGGCTCAACCCTCTTGTCACTCTTTTGATCAAGGTACTATTATTACTATAATAAATACTATGTCTGCCATGCCTATTTTAACTATAGAGTATTTGTAACATTTGTTCATAAGAAATTTGACGTATTTTCAAACTGTGCTAGTATTTTAAGATTTGTTGTTAATATTCTGTTTATAAAGTTGCATAGGTTTGAGTGGTCTGTGGCTAATCCAATTTTTCTCCAAAGCCCTGCTATTTTTTTTTTTAAGTGTATAATGTTAGAGTAGACAAGATTTTCTGGAATGCATGTATTGTATTATAGCGAAGCCACTTGCATTCTCAAACAAAATAGAAATTGGTTGCCTAACTTCATGCTACTTCAAATCATTTATGTGCTTTTCTCCATGAAGAGAAATGCTGAGGAATGGACAGTTTTGGCTTTGAACTTGGAATCACCGAGGCTTGCTTTTCAATACCACATCAAGGGTTTTGGTTTATGAATCATACAACTTCTTATAGCAACAGATATATAGTTCTTTTAATACAGCTTCAGATGGTATTCAAATGCCTGTCAATTGAATGTGCTGCTAAGCTTATGTTTGAGAAATATACAGTTAAAGACTCAGGAATCAGACCAGAAACTCTATTCAAAAAAAGCATGGGAAGAAAAAGGTAGATTTCCCTAGGAGATCTTGAGGTTCTGTGGTATCCATTAAGGGTCTGGGATAATATATGCTAAACCTGAGAACTTGGACCTCGCTACTATTATCATGCTTATCATTCAACCATTTTAAGTATATAGTTCAACAGTTTAAAGTATATTCACATTGTTAGGAAACAGATCTCTAGAACGTTGTCACCTATACCCATCAAACAACAATTTCCTCCCCATCCCCCTGCTATTATTTTTTTAAAATCCTGACCACTTGCTGATTGAGTAGGTGGTGACTGTATGAATATCTAAAATAGCCTTTAGCTTGCAGGTTTATTTAAAAAAAAAAAACCCAGGAGGATTAATCTTAACCAGGTCCGAGATAAATTCAGGAAAAGGGGAAAACATGTCTAATTCTATGAGCAGAAATGTGGCCAGGATGTACTGCCAGAATACCAGGTGTATCAATTCATAAACTACAGAAGGGACTCCCTAATTATTTGCGTGATGACTTGCATGATGACTGGCCTGGTGACAAGCATGGCAACTCTGGAGCATCCATTGCTTCTTCCCGTTGTATTTAGCTGTGTCATGGCCCAGCAAACAGAGCACTATATTAGGAGGGGGACATCCTGGCAAACGTTTTCCTGTTAAATGGCAATGAATAAGTCATGAAGTTTAATAGACACTGCAAAGCTCATGTACCAAAAACAGATGTCCCTCATCCTTGAGGAGTTGACTCTTTCTGAAAAATCTCAGTGAATAGTCCTTTAGGGACACTTAGATGACCTTTTCTTGAGACATCATGCTGCTTTATGCTTTGCTAATTGAGTAGGTGGTGACTGTATGAATATCTAAAATAGCCTTTAGCTTGCAGGTTTATTTAATGTCTAATTCGTATAATTTTATCAAGGCACCATGTTTCATGTTCTTTGATGTAGATTGCAGATATAATTCACCGCTTCTGCCATATATGTCTTTTATGCAACTTTAAATTTTCTTCCATCAATTCCCAACCTCCATCAGGATTTAAGCAGAGTTTACTGTTACTGCCCCTCCTTACCTACTCAGCTACTTTCCATTTAATGCTATAAACTGGGAGTCTTCTGACCTTCTTTATCCTGGAAGCTATTTGCAAATACTTAGAATAAATTTTGGGGGGGGGCCATCAAAGAGGGTGCCAAATTATGAAAGCCTGTTTTATTTTTATTCATAATATCAGCAAAAAAGACTTTTGCCTGTATACTTAAGCCCTATTTTGTATTTTTAGAAAGAAATGGTGATTTAGTGACTATAGAATATAAGGATTTTTGAATAATGATATTTTATAGTGATAAAACCTGGGTTGTGTATAAATGATTTTTCTTTCAGATGTGTTTCTTTCAGATGCATTTTCTTTTAAAAAACTAGTTAAATTAGAATTTTGTACATATGTTTTCAGAATGACGGAGGCATAATGTAGAAAAATTCAAAAGGCAGCCCACTAATTTCTCCATGAAACCCATTGCGCCTACCACATTTATCTTTAGTTAAGAGATTTGTGATCCACATTGTAATGCACCCAAACTATAAATCTAAAAGTCACCTTTAATGTCACTTCCTGGTTCATCTTCCAATGGATCCCCAGAGAGATTATCTCTCTGAAGTGTCCCTCAAGTCCCCTTCACTCCATCTCTTTTGTTATGCTGCTGACTGGTATCCTTGGCTCGAGTCTCTCCTTCCATCAATCTGTTTCCTTCCATAGTTGCTACCGTTACCTTCCTAAAATGCAAACACCAACTAAAAAGTCTCTGTCATCTACTGTGTAGAGGATAAAGTCCAAACTCCTTGGCAGTACATCCAAGACCTCTGGTCCTGCACCTTTTCAGCATCAGCTTTCCCAGACCCATACACCAGTCGCACAGATGGACTTGCCACTCTCTGCCTCCATCCTTTGGCAGGATGGATTCCTTTGTTGGCAGGTTCTGCCTGTTTCCTTACTGTCTTCCTGACTATACCTCTTCTACCTCCAATCATAGCAAGTGTGACGCAGATCCAAGTTTTGTGGGAACCCCAGGCTTACACAATGTGGAGTCCAGTGTAAGAAAAAGAGTACACAATGATTGAAAAATACAAACAGGGCACTGGAAGGGGCCCAGGCGAGTGAGAGGACCTGCAGCTCCATCTCGGTTAGCTTCCTGGTAAATCTGCCCCTAAGTTACGGCTCAACGACTTTATTAAACTATTCTTTATTCAGCTTTCTCAGTCCGGCAGAGTGACTAGGATAGTATGTGCTCATTAAGGATTTGTTGAATAAAAGAATAAAATCTTACTTTCCCTCAAGGTTGGCTCAAATGTGCCCTCTTCTGTACAGCCTCCCTTAATTTTTCTCATAGTTATTTGCTGTTTCTTTCCCTTTCCATAGTTTTTGTAGATACACTTACTATGACACTTTCAACATTGCATGTAATTGCTTTTGTTTCTTGTAGACCAGTGGTCCTAAACTTTAGTGAATATCAGAATTAGCTTGACAGGTTTGATAAATCACTGGTTGTTGGGCCCTACTCCCGGAGTTCCTGATTCCGTTAATCTGCAGTGGGATCCAATAATTTACATTTGTTTATTACTTATCTTTAGAGATGGAAGTCTCCCTATGTTGCTCAGGCTGGCCTCGAACTCCTTAACTCTAGCAGTCCTCTCACCTGAGCCTCCCAAGTAACTGGGACTACAGGCATGTGACACCATGCCTGGCTTGAGGTTTGACACTTTAAACAAATTCCCAGGTCAAGTTTTTTTTACAGGAACTGTGCTTTATTTATTCTAAGTACATTCCTGGTACATGGCAGGTGTTTAAATATATATATTAAAGTGAAAAAAAATTAAACATCTCACACATTTTTAACTTTCTGCACTATTAACAGGTAACAAATAGTCTTATATATGTCTTTAAAATTTAATTCTCCACTAGGTTAATCTAATTAATGACTCTTACTGAATGATTTATATATTACTTTGTAAATTAATAATACATAATCTTACTCTTAAACCATGTTTTAAAAGGGAGAAAGGAAAATAAACATAGTTTTATTTTTATTTGTTTTATTTCAATATCTTTAGGAGTACAAGTGAGTTTTGCTTGCATGGATGAATTGTATAGTGACAAAGTCTGGGTTTTTAGAGTACCCATCAGCCAAATCGTGTACATTGTACCTGATAGGTAACTTTTCATCTCTTCTCCCCATCCACTCCCTTTCAGATTCTCTAATGTCCACTATATATGGTCACCTTTGCAGACCCTTAGCTTAGCTCCCATTTATAAATGAGAACGTGTATTATTATTTTTTTTTATTCCTGAGTTAGTTACTTCAAAAAATACATTTTTTGGTCAGACATGGTGATATGCTTGTAATCTCAGCCATTTGGGAGGCCAAAGAGGGAGGATCACTTGAGATCAGGAGTTTGAGACCAGTCTGGGTAACAAAGTGAGATCTCATCTATACATAAAATAATAATAAAAGAAATTAGCCATGTGTGGTGGTATAACGTGTAGTTCCAGCTAATCGGAGGCCAAGGCAGGAGGATTGCTTGAGTCCAAAAGTTCAAGGCTGTGGTGAGCTATGACTTTTGCCACTGCACTCCAGCCTGGGTGACAGAGCCAGGCCCTGTCTCTTAAAAAAAAAGAAGTGCATTCCCTATTCTACCATAGATTGTGATTTCTCTGACGGGTCTCGGAAAAGTAAATTTAAAACCTCTGGAAAGGATTCATCATTCTAGATGCCATTAAGAACTCTTGTGATTCATGGAAGGAGGTCAAAATATCAACATTAGTAGGAGTTGGTTCCAATCAGAACAGAAGTTGATTCCAACCCTCATGGATGACTTTTAAGGGTTCAAGACTTCCGTGGAAGAAGTAAAAGCAGATGTGGTACAAGTAGAAAGAGAACTAGAATTAGAAGTGGAGCCTGAAGATGAGACCTGAATTGCTACAATCTCATGACAAAACTGTATGTAACAGAGGAGTTGCTTCTCATAAATGAGCAAAGAAAGTGGTTTCCTGAGGTATAGACTACTCCTGGTGAAGATGATGTGAACACTGTTGAAATGACAACAGAACATTATTGAAGTGACAACAAAGGATTTAGAATATTCCAATATTCTAGTTGATAAAGCACCAGCAGGATTTGAGAGAATCGACTCCAATTTTCAGAGAAGTGCTGTGGATAAAATGCTATCAAACAGCGTCACATGCTACAGGAAAACCTTTCGTGAAAGGAAATGTCCATGGATGAGGCAAACTGTATTGCCTTTACCCATTTTTAAATAAAGTTTTAAATTGTTTTACTATTAAGTTGTTTGAGTTTCTTATAGATTTTGAATATTAACCTTAGTCAGATATCAGGTTTGCAAGTATTTTCTTTCATTCCAAAGGTACCTTTTCACTTTGCAGAATCCTTTTAGTTTGATGTAGTCCCACCTGTCCACTTGTCTATACAGAATATTTTTTCAAAAACTTAATTTTTAAATAATTGTAGACTCGCAGGAAATTGTAGAAAAAAAAATAGAACAAGGGTACCCATGTACCCTTCACTTTTCTTCCAACGGTAATGTTTTGTATTACTATAGTATAGTATCACAACTACAACCAGGATAATTCATACTTCACCATTTTTACAGGTGCTTATTGTGTATATGTCTGTGTTTGCAGCTGTAATTGTATAACATGTGTAGATCTGTGTAACCACCACCTCGGTGAGTATATAAAACGGTTCCATCACCATGGCTCTGTTATGCCATCCATTTATAGCTACACACCCTGCTACCTCCATCCCTAACCCTTGAGGACCACCCATAAAATCTTCTCCATCTCAGAAAACTCCCTTAGGTCCCCTCCCACTGGAGCTTTTCTGTCCTCTTAATAAATCCTGCTTTCAAAACAAAAAACAAAAAACAAAAATCTTCTCCATTTCTTAATTTTGTCATCTCAATAATGTTATATAAATGGAATAATAGAGCACATAAACATCTGAGATTGGATTTTTATCCAATCAGGATAATTTCCTTGTAATACATTCCAATAGTTGTATGTATCGATAGTTTGTTTGTTTTCATTGCTGTGTAATATTCCATGGTATGGATGTATCACAATTTGTTTAATCAGGAATACTTGGGTTGTTTTCAGTTTTTTCCTATTATGGAATAAAGCTACTATTATGACTATTTATGTATAGGCTTTTGGGTAAATGTATATTTTTATTTCTCTGGGATAAATGGCCAAGACTATAATCATATTGGTAAGTACATGTTTAGCTTTATAAGAAACTGCCAATGACTTTCTAGCGTGGCTGTACCATTTTATAGTTCCACCAGTAAATATATATGTAATCCAATTTCTCTGCTTGCTTGCCAGCATTTGGTGCTATTCTTAGCTTTAATTTTAACCAGTCTGCTAGGTGTGTATCAATACCTCATGGTAGTTTTAATTTGCATTTCCCTGATGGCTGATGATGTTGAACATCTTTTCACGTGCTTATTGGCCATCTGTATGTCCTCTTTGGTGAAACATTCATTCTTGTTAAGGTATTGAATTATACTAACATAAATCTCTTGACATTTATGCAAGCGCACTTTCTCAGAAGGGAAAGCTGTCCTGAACCATTTGGAACAACTCTTCTTCTTTCAGAAACAGTGAAACAAGTTCTCCACACTTGTTCCAAATCGTGGGCATACAGAAAACATCAGCTACTTATAAGAGTACAGTTGGCCCTTACTTGACAATAATTATATTCCCATTTTCGGCATGCAACTGAACCTATAAGAAGTTTTTGTTAAAAAATTGGAAAATAATGAGCACATTTGAATATTCTTTTTATGCATAATATAAGGAGTTGCTTTTGTGTAAATGTACAGATCACTGGGATTAAAGCTTGTCATGATTGCGGTTGATGAAATGGTACAGTGAAAAATTCAAGTTGGCATTTCTGATCATCTGATGTAATAAGAAGATTGTTGCTTTAAAATCAGGCTTTTTTCTCCCTTTCATCTATAAACTTTATGCACAACATGTACACACATTATTTTAAAAAATCCCTTTTAGTCCCCTTTCTTTTAAATCCTCCTGAATTAAACAAATAAAATCATGGCATTTTTACTAAAATCTTTTTACCCCTAGCTATTAAAACAACCAAGCTTATAAGTGAAAAATAGAAAACAAGGCATGTATAGGTAAATTGAAATTCGTAAATGGAATGGGAGCAGTAGCAGGCTACTTACCACAGCTTGGGAGAGTGTGGGTCAGAATGTAGTGACTGCTGCTTCACTTGGACAAAATGCTATTTGCTTTGTGAAAGATTTGCCTTGTAGTTTAAGGGCTTCAGATGTCATGGGGCTAGAAAAATAAACTTTACCCTCTTGGCTTTTAGCAGAATACGTGCTCACTAAAGGCACTCAATATATTAATTGGGTTAATACAAAACGCAAGTAAATGTGAAACATTAATACTTTTTAATAAGTTTTTTTTTTTTAGTTGGAGTCTCACTCTGTCGCCCAGACTGGAGTGCAGTGGCCGCTCCTGGCCACCGCAGCCTCGACCTGCTGGGCTCCGGCAATCCTTCTGCCTCGGCCTTCCAAGTGGCTGGAACTACAGGCGCGTGCTACCACGCCCAGCTAATTTTTTGATTTATTGTAGAGATGAGGTCTCGCTTGCCCAGGTGGGTCTCGAACCCGCGGGCTCAGGCAATCCACTCACCTCAGCCTCCCAAGGCGCGGGATT
>CAUYQG010199346.1:0-14421 GCA_963574415.1 Tarsius wallacei | reverse complement strand
CTCTCTCTCTCTCTCTCTCTCTCTCTCTCCCTCCCTCCCTCCCTCCCTCCCCCCCCCTCCCTCCCTCCCTCCCTCCCTCCCTGTCTCTCTCTCTCTTCTTCTCTGTCTCTCAGAAATGATCATAGTTTAACTGCCTACTTTTCCAGAGACTCTCTGTCTGCATGATGCGCAGATAGAAAACAGAGAGGAAATATTTAAGTGCCATTTAATTATGAACTTGCAAAAGATAAATCTGCGTAATTCACCTCACAAAAAGAGTTGATTTCATTATATAAACATAAACTGGTAATGACATAGTAAATTGCATTCATATAGAAAATGTCTGTCAAATGCAGTGCACTGTTTATCACACAGAGATAAATTTTGGTCCTATCTCCTTAGAGTCAAGTCAGTATAAATGCATTCTCCATTTGCCAGGCCTCTGCTGCCCTTGCCTGCACACTTGCTCTCTGAAAATGCCAGGCTTCCAGAGACGCAGTGGCCGTGGGCAGAGTCAGTGACTGGTTTCTTGGAGGGCTGAAACTACCTGTCACCCCAGGGAACCACGGGCTTGAACTTGGGAGATGTGAGTGGCAGTGGGGCTTGAAACCGACGCAGGGCTTCAGTGCATCACAGCACAATCCTCCAGCAGTGACCTATATAAGGGGGACAGTGTGTTCTGCATACCAATGCTTCTGTCTTTGCACTCTCTCCTTGGGAGTGGTAGCCTTGACTAGACTTGAGAAAGTAGGGACTAGGCAATCCATACACTGCAAAAAGAGGTGGAAACCTTGTTGCTACAGGACTGCCAAATTGCAGGTGCTGGTGCTTTAAAACGAAAAACACATTCGCAAGCACATCTTTGCAGGTGCCAGAAAGGCAGCAATGGCTTTTTTGGGAAATCGTGGCCTTCTGTTGTTTTTCCCAGTGAAGTACTGAATTATTCTTTTTCATAGGCTTAGAGAAAAACATTCCACCTTCACAGCATACTTTTACGCAAACAACAAATTCTGAAATCTCAATACAAAGCCCCCCTCCAGATACATACTACATTCTTAAAGTTACTTTTTTTATGATTCAGTTGGGTGTATCTCAGGCTTGGTCTCAAGGGATTTTCAGTCCTTCTTACAGCAAAATAAAATGTAATAAAATTGAATGTCCATCATGCAACGTTCTTCAAATCAGTGAACAAAAGGAATTCTGCAGCAGCATTTAGAGGGACTCAGGCAGTGTCTTCAGGGTGTACCACATAAAACAAAAGGAGGGTAAAGAGAAATCAAATGCTTTAACAGATACACTTTTGTCTGGTGAGTGTGTTCGGTTTTTATGCAAATGTATGAGCGTGTAAGAGGGTTGACTTGATGGAAAGGAGTTCAGACAGTATCTGTTTAGCAAATAAAAACATGGAACAATTCTCTTAGTCAGAAAGTGGTGGGGTTTTTAGAGCATCTGAATTTTTAGAAGTCTACCTGATGTGTTTTTCTAATGTTTTGTCACAAACTTGCTTAGCAATGTCAAGTAATGAAATCCTTAATAGGGCAATGTTATTATTAATAATCCCTCTGATTGATGGTGTGCTTTGGGAGGGCATTGGATAGAGATGGGGAAAGAAGCAGGCGTTTGCAGATTTCTACTGGAACGACCAGTTAACTTTCAGCATTCAGACTCCTGTATACCCTCATGCATCTACCTGAGGCAGCTCTGACACGTTGGGGGACTGAGGTATCTCCCCATCTCGCCTAACACACAGTCTGGGTAGGTATCATTTGCAGCAGTCACAGCAGATAAAAAGCCGTGTCTTGGTCGTCTGCCCTGCCCCACTTGCCAGTTTACTCTGGCCTTAAGGCATATCGGTGCCTCAGTGGTTCTGCAGTGAGGTGGGTTTGCTTCTGAGCAGGGACTGCCTGGCAAGTACCCAGCACAGGATCTGGCTTCAGGCGGATGGGCTTCACAGAGTTTTGCTAAATGAACAGTAAGGATGTTCCTCGGCTCTTTGGATTGGTGGTTTTCTGCTGTGTGCCTTTGGTGCCCTGTGAGAAGGTTTGTGGATTTTCTCTTGGAATCCATGAGGCCTGAATATCACTATATCCCTTCCCAGTCACAGAGAACCCATCTAAGGGGAAGTTAATTATGGAATTAGGGCTGAGGACTCTGTTGTTCCCGGATATTCTGTCCCATAGGGCCCAGAAGTTCCCTCATACTTATCACAAGCCATGTCCTGATTTGTGACTCCAAACATAGTGGTCATCTTATATGTAACCTGATGCCAGCACTTTTTGAGGCTGCACGGCAGGGGAAACTTGGGTCACTGCATGTCAGCTATGAGACTTGCATAGAGATAGTATTCAGAATGCTGCCTTGTAGTTACTGGAGATGGTTTAGGGCACTAGACAGCATTCAGCAAGCCAAGGATATATTTATATTGACTGATTCCTTAAGGAGAGTGGTTTGAAATTTATCAAAGTGATAAAGACTGTTTGAATTTCATTTGAACTGTATTTGATAAATGTTTTCCATGGAAATGCTGTTTACTTTCTCGTTCTCTTACTCTGCTTACATTTTGAAATTTTGGCTCCATTTTTTAAAAGATGCAAGTGGTTGCTTAGAGCATCTGTAACTGGGTTTATTGCATTTCTTACCAAATGCTCTTGGAAACAAATACTTCATTGCATTAAAGCCTTGGAGCAGGCCAGGCAGGGTGGCTCACGCCTGTAATCCTAGCACTTTGGGAGGCGGAGGTGAGGGGATTGGCTGAGTCCAGGGGTTGAGACCAACCTGGGCAACCTGGTAAAACCTCGTCTCTACAATAAATAAAAAATTAGCTGGGTATGGTGGCACATGCCTTTAGTTCCAGCTACTTGGAAGGCTGAGATGGAAAGGTCACCTGAGCCCAGCAGGTCGAGGCTGTGGTGGTTGTGAGCGAGCCATCACACTCCAGCATTGGTGACAGAGTGAGACTCCAGCTCAAAAAAAAAAAGACTCTGGAGCAACATATAAGAGTGGTGATTATATATATTCTCCTTCCTTGTCAGTATGTCCAAAGAATTTGTCTGATTGGGAGACCATTAAGTAAAAGGATTATTGTGTCTACTTTTTGGCTTTGTGTACAAGAGTTTCTCTCTTTGGAGTAAGTGACACAGGTAGGGGGACAAAAAGCCTACCATATAGAGTTAAACGTCACACTCAGAATAGTGCCAGACATAGGCTATGTCCTCTACATCATATATGAAACAATATTATCATTTCCTATGTGTGCGTAGGCTGTGCTAATAAAGATACCCAGGGCAGGGGGTACAAAGAGCAGGCCCTGTTGCTATACCCTGTGGACTGAAGTTTTTGCAGCCCTTCTGGAGGATGCCAGTTTGTGGGTTTCTAGAAGGCAATTGGGTACCATCCTTGTACTGTAAACATAGATAAATGCCTTGAACTCAGTATCCGCGTTGCTAGAAAATTTCCCCAGGGATATGTCACAGATGTTTGCCAAAAATACCTGAACAGGGATGTTTTCTTCAGAGTGTCTAAGAAAAGCCTGAGTAGTGAATTACAGCCCCGCCATCTCCTCAGTAGGTGCTATGCAGTCATTAGAGTGAATGGGGTAGGCCTATAGGGCCAGACCTAGAAAGATTTTCAAGTGAAAAAGGACAGTACCCATAATATGATCCCTTTTGTTTTTATTTACATGTAGTTATGCATATTTATATACATAAACTGTTGTGTGTCTGTGAGTGAATTTTTTCCTGTTAAAAGCACACCTACACATAAAGACTGCTGACGTCTTTTAGGGGGTGCCAATTGGTGTGTCTGATTGTAGTGGGCTGATGTTTCCTTGGAAATTCAGTTAAAGCTAAAATGATTCATGGTTTCAGTTAGTGTGGGTACCTCCTGTTCCCCACATTTGTATTTGACCAATGGATGCTTACTTCCTCACTAGGTTCAGTTGTAGAGAACAGGTGTGATGCTGCGTCCCAGGTGTGTGGTGGCCTCAACCAGGCTGGCGCTTTCCTGGAGAACATGAGTTCCATGAGGGTAGAGAATATTACTCTAGTCGGCTTCTTGAAATAGACGGTTTCCTTTGTCACTAAAAAGGTGGCACACCCTTTCCTGGCTTGGGTTTGTCTGGAGAAAAGCCAGTATGAATTCAAAAATGCTAAATTTATATATTTTTTGGAGCGAGGTGTGGTGTCTCACGCCTGTAATCCCAGTACTTTTGGAGGCTGAGGTGGGAGGATTTCTTAAGGCCAGGAATTCGAGACCAGCCTAGACAACAAAGCAAAACACCATCTCCTTTTTTTTGTAAAAAAAAGAAAGGAGAGAGAAAGAGAGAAAGAAAGAGAGAGAAAGAAAGAAAAACTAGCTAGGCTTGGTGGTGCACAACTGTAGTCCCAGCTACTTGGGAGGCAGAGGCAGGAAGATTTCTTGAGCCCAGGAGTTTGAGGCTATGGTGAGTTGTGATCAGTGAGACTCTGACTCATAAAAATTTTTGATTTTTTTTTTTTTTTTCTTTTTTTAAACATAGAGGTGTCTAGATGAAGGTTAACAAATCCTTGGTGGAAGTTTGGGCCACTTTGTTTAATGAACAAAAAGGAAGGCTATGCCTCGTTGATTCTAACATGTGCTTTCCACTGGTGTTATCAATCCTGAAACAGGGATGAGTGGTATGAGAAAACACTGGTTCACAATCTTGTTAGCCACATCCTTTCTCTCCTTTTCGTTCCTTTTCTTTCCTTGGTGATACAAGTTGCATCTTATACATCAGTGTTGTGTTAGATACAGTAAAGCAGCAGATTTTAGCCCAAGGTCTAATAGTAAGCAGGCTCAGTACCAGTTGGTTTAGTTTAAATTATGGTGTAGTCTGTATATAAAAGATGCTTGTGATGGGCCCCAAATCTATTCTTGTAACTGGTTCAAATATCCCTCTTAAAATTTGTTCATGTTAGAAGTTTATTATGTTTACTTTCAGTATTACAATGACATAAACCCTAGCAAATCTCATAATTGGTAATTAAGAGAGGCCAAAATGTGATCTTTTATCGCAGTAATTTAGTTTTCCCTTCTCTAATAGGAATTCTTGCCATTTCCTGGCTTCCCCTGGAAAAGTGATTTTACCAACTCTCTTTTCAATTCTTTCACATCATTAGTTATTTCTTTCTCATTGTGATCCTTTGTCTTACTCCGCCATACCTGTGGCCTCAGAATAGAGACACCCTTCTGGAGTCTCTGGCTGCAGCCGGTTGGGAGCTTCAGAGAGGAGAGTCTCAGAGGTCACAGTGGCTCTGTCTTTTGCTTGGTCAGCTGAGTACCACTTGCCTCTGGCTTACTTCAACACAGAGGAAACTGCATCATGACCAGTTTCTTGTTTTGGGTATCTTAAGTTTGTTGTTATCTCCCTTCCAGTCATTGTCACATATAAATTGACTGAGTATGTCAGCAGAAGCTGTGAGAAGGAAGGGACAAGGGCTTCTGGAAGAGGATTAAATCAGAAACCAGTCCTGGAGAATGACACATCAAAGCATTTGGTAGCCAGGGCTGGCAACTAAAGAAAAAAGGCCCAGATATGTTTTGTAAACAGATTGCATTTCCCATCATTGTTTTGGCTCTTCCAGAGGACGTAGGGCCATTAGTCTTTGACCTCTCAGGTAGTCTTTTGGTTTCTGGGAGTAGGCAGATCTTTAAGCATGCTGGTTTTAAGAGTTCTTACATGTCTCGAAGAAAGCTCCTTTCTGAGCAGGAAGGAAATGGCCAGGTGACGACCTGGGGACTTGGCTTTGTGTTGCTTGCCCACTGCATGAAGTCTGGCAGCCCATCATTTGGACTGTTTTTGGTAGTCTGCAGTTCTATGTCAGCGAGAGAACAGTCTTTCTCCAATCCTAGGTTTGCCCTGCAGATCTGCCACAACCATTTTAATGACCGCAGCGCACCCATAATTCATTTATCTACCCTTCTCTTGGGCATTTTGGTTATTTCCACTTTGCTATTACAGATGAGATTAAACAAGTGAATTCCAATGCTCTGGGGTTTCCAAAAACTACAGTGTCAATTAAGCTTTTTGCTTTGAGGTAAAATAGTTTGGGTGCATTCTCCAAGTTCAGTTGTATGACTGGTAGGGGCCACCCTCTAGCTTAACAGGATTGAGAGTTTGTGCCTTTGGGGACCCTATACATATCACAGTAGGCCCATCTGCATAACATGAGAGAGAACTAAATACGCCACCAGAGGAAGATTCAGCCTGCTTTCCAGCCCCTTCCCCTTAGGGCTGTGCTGGCTTCTTAGTAGATGGTCTGAATATCACTGGCATCTCGTGAAGGGAGATGGGATAGCCAGGATGGATAAAGCCTTACAGAGAACTTTTGTTCTAATTTAGACTTTGGGACATAAGGTCAGTGAAATTATTGAAGAGAAGGAGAAGTTAAATGAAGTTTGTATGAGAATTTTCTGCTGTACATCTCTCCTTTAAAAAAAAAAAAACCTGAAATGAAGATTGTTATTCTTTGGGGTGATTAAAGTTTAGTTTCTGTGGCACATTTAATCTGATCTCTTCACTGAAGTGATACATGCCGAGCTGTGGCTCGCACCAAGCACTCAATGAATGACAGGTGTTTACTTAACTTGTCACCCTCTCATGGAAGACCTCCTCTCTCATTCAGCTTTTTGCTTGTTCCTCAGAAAATCACATTTTGGAAGATGTGAACAAATGTGTCATTGCTCTCCAAGAGAAAGATGTGGATGGGCTGGACCGCACAGCTGGTGCAATCCGAGGCCGGGCAGCCCGGGTCATTCACGTAGTCACCTCAGAGATGGACAACTATGAGCCAGGAGTCTATACAGAGAAGGTTCTGGAGGCCACTAAACTGCTCTCCAACACAGGTACAGGGATTCTCTCCCTTTCCAATGCTCCTACACACAGAGGACTGGATGGGGCAGGCTGTCCTGTTAGCCCAGACCCCGTGGTTAAAAGGAGATTAGAACTCATCTCTGGTCTCCTGGTACCTCAGATTTGTGATTAAGTTGGTGAGCCACATCCAGGCCTCACAAGCACATTTTCTTCATGTGTTTCGCATGAGTTATCTTGGGACTTATTCTGAACACACTAAGATGAACTTCTGAGCTGAGCCTCTGGTTAGTGAATATATACTAATTTGAGGTGGATCCCATTCTTTTCTCGGGGGAGGGGTGGGTCCCATTCCTAAGCAAGGCCTCCAGTGATCTCACCTCAAGTTCTCAAACACCCAAAGCCTAAGTTGCAGAGACCAAGATGATTCAAGTCTTTCTACAGTACTGCATTTAATTTATTTCAGCCATAAATACCCTTCACATAGGTAGAAGCACAGACTCTTCATCATAAGCCTTGCCTCTGACTGTTTGAGGGGTTTAGGGAAGGACAGTGGGATGATGCTGTCTGCTGACCAGGGGATCTGGGCCTCTTTTCCCGGCAGTCATGCCACGGTTCACTGAGCAAGTGGAAGCGGCCGTGGAAGCCCTCAGCTCAGACCCTGCCCAGCCCATGGATGAGAACGAGTTCATTGATGCCTCCCGCCTGGTGTACGACGGCATCCGGGACATCAGGAAAGCAGTGCTGATGATAAGGGTGAGTAACTGCATTTCAGACATTTTCACAGCTTCTTTCTTATCTTTTGCTAGACTTGAGCAATACATCATTCTGGAACTCAGCAGATGCAGTGGCAGTATATTGAAACCATGAATCTAAACCCTGTTAGAATGAGATATATTTAATTACGTTGTCTACAATGACTGTTAGTTGCAAGTTAGAGCCCAAGCTTGGGCTGAGAAGGGTAGTGAGCATGAGCTGATGATTTAATTTAGGGCAAACAGTCTTTACAGTGTGAAGCTTCAGTTTGAGTTACAAAGGCAAGTGCCAAAAGTGGAGATTCTTAGGCTTGTTTCAGAGACAGTAGTATTTCCTTAATGCAGGTTGAAGTTATTTTTCATACAGAATGCCCCTCTTCTTGAAGAGGCTGCAGGCAGGCTAGATGCTAGAGCCCCAGGGCATTTGGCAGGAGGATTAGGGCCCAGGGCAGCCTCTGGTGAGGTTCCCAGGCTCATAGCCCAGTGCTGAGCTCCTCTCCTCACAGCCAGATGGAAGCGGGGCAGAAGCACCTGGAAGGCCTCAGCCAGGGCAGAGAGAGGCCTGCACAGCACCTGCAGGTCAGCTCCTGCTTGCTGTCCTGCTCTCTGACACTCTTCCTGTTGTAATTCAGGAATCTTCCTTCCAACCCCTGGGCCTCTCCTTTTCTGGATGTCTTCTCCTGCCCTCAAACTCATGCCCAGGCTGCACCTCAGCTTCTGTCATGGAGTGTGCATCCCTGTCCCTGCGTCATGCCAGTCTCACCATTCATGTACTCCTCTAGTGCTGTGACTTGGTCTCCAGTCTCTTGGTCTTCCCCAGTTGTCACGCACTCAGCCCCTGGTTCACTCCTTGCCTAGCTCTGGGCCTGTGTTCACTACTTGTTGCTCCTTTTCCTCTCTTCCTTACACTCGCCTTGCAAAGGGCTGTCCCAGTGGGATCCACGCTCCCCTGAGCACAGGGTAGGTCAGCACAGCCACCCTGACTGGAGCCACTGAAGCTGTGGCTGTTAGTGGCCCTTGGTGCCCTGCCGCAGGCACTGGCCCGCCTGCACTGGCCCGCCTGCCCACACTGTGCCCTGTCCTCCCTGTGTGGCCTTCTTGCCAGTTTCATTGAGGATGCTGAGGCAGTAAGAGCCTCCCTCTGCCGTCCTCTAGCACTGTGGATACCCTACCACTGCCCCTGGCTGAGGTGGCACTGGAGCCCGCATTCACCCCTGCCTTCTGTACCTTTCCCCAGGCCTAATTATTTCTCCCTTTTTAAGGGGGGAGGGGGGCAAGATCCCCCTTGCTGGTTTCTTCCCATCTTTGTTACCATTGGTGTGGTCTGTCGGGAAGTCCTTGAGCTCTTCTCTTTCTGTCTCTACCGGTCCCTTGACATGTTAAGACTGGAGAATCCTGGCTGGAGGCTGCCTCTCTGTGTTCCACACCTATAGCCAGCATGCCAGCTCCCTGTCACACTACTTATGCCCTAGAACGAGTTCCTGATCTTTCCACCCCCAGCTTGCTCCACCCAGCCGGCCATGTTCATGTTGATGATGGCACCTCCATCTTCCCTTGCTCAGGCCAACCTTGGGTCCCCTTTGACTTCTCCTTGTCTCCTCACACCTCCCAGCAGTGGTGTCTGCACATCCCATGGCACCACCTTCTCCGCGGAGCATCTGAACGTGTTCCTACCCTTGCCAGGCTCCCAGCACTTCTCAGAGGCCTCAGCTGCTTCCCCGCCCCTTCCCTGGTGCCTGCAGTCTCATTGGCCACAGAACAGCCAGAGTGATTTCGCTAAGCTGTATTCAGTTACCATCACTCTCTGTGCCAAGCTCTCCACAGGCCGCCATGTCATTCCATGCTACATGGGCCCAACGGCCTTTCAGGATCTGAGCCTGTCACCTCTGACCTCATCTCCTCCTGCTCTCCCCTCTGCTCACGGGGCTCCACCAAGGGCAGTGAATGGAGCTCCCCTTCTGTGGCCTCCTGGCAGCTCATCCAGTTCCCCAGGCAAACACTCCTCCCCCCAGCTGCCTCTAGGTCGATACCTGCACTGCCTTGAGTGTGTCTTCTCAGGAGACTTTTCTGACCACCCATATAGACTCAGATCTCCTTTTCTGTATGACTGCTTTATGTATTTATAGCATTGATAGCTTTTTTTCTTCTTCTTCTTCCTGAGTTGGAGTCGCACTCTGTTGCCCAGACTGGAGTGCAGTGGCCCGCTCCTGGCCACCGCAGCCTCGACCTTTTGGGCTCCGGCGATCCTTCTGCCTCAGCCTTCCAAGTAGCTGGAACTACAGGTGCATGCTACCATGCCCGGCTAATTTTTTTTCATTCGTTGTAGAAATGCGGTCTCATCGAGTTGCCCGGGTGGGTCTCAAACCCGAGGGCTCAGGCAGTCCACTCACCTCAGCCTCCCAAAGTGCTGGGATTACAGGCTGAGCCACCAAACCCACAGATCGCTTTTAATAGTCATATAATTTGGCCGGGCTTGGTGGCTCAGCCTGTAATCCCAATACTTTGGGAGGCCAAGGCAAGTAGATTGCCTGAGCCTGTGGGTTCAAGACCAGCCCAGGCAACTTGGCGAGACCTCATCTCTCCAATCAATCAAAAATTAGCTGTGTGTGGTAGTGCATGCCTACAGTTCTGGCTGCTTGGAAGGCTGAGGCGGAAGGATTGCCGGAGCCCAGCAAGTCGAGTCGAGGCTGCGGTGGCCGGGAGCGTGCCTCTGCGCTCCAGTCTGGGCAACAGAGTTGTGACTCCAACTCAGAAAAAAAAAAAGTCATATAATTCACTTGTGTACTTTGTTGGTTGTCATTTCTTCCGCTAAAATGTGTATGACAGCAGTGATTTATTTATTTATTTATTTTTTTGGTCAGTCACTTTGAATCTGTAGGCCCCAGGCAGTGCTTGACAAGATACTTTATTTTTTTCTTAAATTGAAAAAAAAATTTTTTTTTTTTTGGAGAGTTGGGGTCTCACTTGCTGCCCAGGCTGGTCTTGGTGCAAGCGATTCTCCCATTTCAGCTTCCCAAAGCACTGGGGTTACAGGTGTGAGCCACCATGTCTGGGTCAACCAGTGTTTTAATGAGTGACTGAATGAAAGAATAAAGGAAAAAGTGATTGGTTTTCTGGGCAAGAACAGGTTTCAGGTCCCAGGTGGGCTGTTGGGGAGATGAAGTAGCATTGTGAGGCGGCCCTCCTTTGAAAGTTCCTTAACGGATTTAGCCAATACCAGCACTAGAGGTTTCTGTGACTGTGGCATTATAGTTGCCAGTGCTGGCACCGTGTTCTGTGCCACCAAGTCAATAGGACTCCAAGACCTTGTGCGACTGCTCACCGTCTCACCTTGTCTCATCGAGGGACAGCCCAGCCTTGGCACGTGGACGCTCCTGGCGGTTCAGAGCATTTCTCACACGTCCTCTCGTTGGGCTGGGCTTGGATTGGGTCCTGATGCAGACGAGGGACTCGCCTCACCGTTATCCTGTCAGGCCAGCCGGCCAGGCCGAGAGCCAGGCCCAGCTGTTTTGCCTGCTGCCCCCTTACTGATAACTGCCAGAGGACGACATTATGCTTCGAGCTAGCTGTTAATCACGAGAGGCTGGTGATTTGTGCAAAATAAGAGTTTTATTTCATAATTAAAGCAAAGAGCCAGGCCCAGTAATCAGTCCCTCTGGTATTTCCTCAGCCCTTACCTGCTGCATTCTTCCTCTCTTCCTTTGATGAAAGCCAAAAGAATACATTAAAACACACTGCCTATTTTTATTCCTCTAAGCAGCCTTGGTACCCTAACAGAAGGCCTGGTATTAATTTATTTAATTGTCATAAGTAGGAAAGTTATACAACTCTGCTTAGTGCTGTAGAAAACACTCTATTTTTAAGACAGCACCTTTTCTACCCAGGATGACTCTCAGCTCTGTCTGCAGATGCAGGTGTTGGGAAAGTACATTGAAAGGGGAAAGCCTTATGTCACACAGTGTCTTGACTCAGTGGTAGAAACTGAGCCCTATACACCGTAGAAGCCCAGGCTCTAGGGGAAGTGCTGGTGGTGCTTAGGCCTGCTGTGGGACAGAGGCTCTCGGACAAAGGATGAGCAAGTTTAACTTTCTGACCCACGCTGTTTGGAACTCTGCACATTAAGATCCAGAATTCTGGGCACCCGTGCAGTTGGCCAGGAGGCTCCAGTGGCTGGAGACCGGCGGCCACGGCCCAGGGTTGTGTCTGACTCATGATCTCTGTCTTGGTGGCAGACCCCCGAGGAGCTGGATGACTCTGACTTTGAGACAGAAGATTTTGATGTCAGAAGTAGGACAAGCGTCCAGACAGAAGACGACCAGCTGATAGCCGGCCAAAGTGCTCGGGTAAGGACGCGCCCTGAGGGGCAGTTCAGTTTGTTCTGCAGGCCTTCCCTGTCCCTATCAGGCCTTGCCTTTTCCAGGAAAATACCCTTAGTATTCACAACAACACATGTCCCCTCTCTTTCTCTGGTAGTAGGACTGAAGTTAAAACTACATCATGGCACCTGCTGGTCAGTCGTAGGTTCCACCAAAATGTCTCCTCAGCGGGGAGCGGGACAGGAACCTGGGCCTCCTCAGCTATGCCCTTGGGCTTTGGTGTACGGTTGAGCCCTGGGTCAGAGAGGCCTAGGATTTCATCAATGCAGTGCCTGTTGAAAGGATTGTGAAATTTGAATAAGATTCCTGCCTTTGCCCATCTCAATGATAACCACGGGTATGAACTATTTAATTATTCATGGGTTTAAATAAATAACAGTGGTACATTCAAGAAAACCAGTCAGAGCCACTGCATTCATTTGAGTCATTAAATCTTCAATCAATAGCATTTATGTTTTTGGGAGGATGCCAAGAAATATTTCTAAGGAGTCTTTTATTTCACTCTTTGGAAATTCGTCTAGAACAGCGAGCACATCCCTGCTTTAGGTCCTGCATGGTCCTGAGCACTTTGGGAAGCTGAAGGAACGGGCCCCAGGCCTGGATCTGTGGGCTTGAGGTGGCCACAGGTCTCCAAGTGCTGTGTTCTAGTTCAGTTGAAATGCCACATCAAGAAACTAAATGTACATTCCTCGGCAGAGTCTCCTCTGCCCTGTTACTTCACAATTTACATTCTAAAACCAGCTTCAGGTCATTTGAAAGCATTGGAGCTGTCAGGCCACCAGGGAAAGGGTCCCATACTCTCCTAACACCTTCTCTCATTCATTCCGTCCCCACCGTAGGAGGCAGATGGCGCAGTAAAAAGAATCGAGCTAACCAGGTTCTGGCCCTACACAGGTGTGACTGCGAAGCTTCCACATCAGTTTCCGCCCCTCACACTGGTTCCCTCCACCCTAAAACTTGCTTTGGAAGTGGGTCGAAAACTCAGGCTGCCATAAGTTTCTGCAAAAAAAATGAGACGAAATAGCCCTTCGGGCAAAATGAAACCTATTAAAGCATTATCCTACCTGTGTCATTGATTGCCTGTTGGAAATAGTCTTGGCTGATGCACTCTGAGGACTTCATCTTCTCTTTATGTAAGAGCTCTCTGTGTTTCTGATCGTAGGCGATCATGGCCCAGCTTCCCCAGGAGCAGAAAGCAAAGATTGCGGAGCAGGTGGCTAGCTTCCAGGAAGAGAAGAGCAAGCTGGATGCCGAAGTGTCCAAATGGGACGACAGCGGCAATGACATCATCGTGCTGGCCAAGCAGATGTGCATGATCATGATGGAGATGACAGACTTCACCCGGTAAGCGGTGCCCCGCCCCTGCCCGGCCACACACAGGGCAGCTTTCTTCCCGCGGGCCACCACGTGAAGCTCAGACCACAGCCCAGGCCATGGTGCTCTGTAGACGTCTTGTTTCCACTCACCATCACCCCCGTGAGGGGCTCGGGTACAATGATCGTGTTTTCTCTCTTCAGAGGTAAAGGGCCACTCAAAAATACATCAGATGTGATCAGTGCTGCCAAGAAGATTGCTGAGGCGGGGTCCAGGATGGACAAGCTTGGCCGCACCATCGCAGACCATGTAAGTGACAGACTTGCCATGTGGGTCCTAAGCTCCTGGGACTCAGGCAGCCCAGCCTGGTCCACTCATGAGGCAGCTAAAACGACAGCTCTCATGGGCCACAGCTCTCTTGTCACTTATTTCTAAAAATTGTTCCTAGCCTACCTGACTAATCCCAGCACAGATTCCTAAGGATTTCTTTATTCCTGTTCTTCCTTGCCAAGTCGTAGGAGTTAGGCCCAGTTTGTATTTGAGCACATCTCTGGAGCAGGTATACATGTCCCAGAATCCTCTGTCACTTGACAGGTAAAACCAACCTCTGCTGTGGACTGTTGTTCTCTCTCTCTCACAACCTCCATTCTGAACAGGAGCTGCTTCTGCAAACCCTGACACATTGGAACCAGATGTATAAGAGCCTCTTTTTTTAAGGGCTTATTTCCTATAAGCATCAAGAGTTCATGGGGCCAGGGCTTTGGAAGGCAGATATGCCTACTGGGGACAGGTTTCTGTTAGTGTTGTCTTCTCAACCTCCCAGCCTTCATCATTCTGCCCCTCCTTCATACTGATAGGTCCCCAACACATTTTCTTTGATGCTGCAGACTTCCCAGAGAAGCTCTTTCTCAGTTGTGTCTTTCTCTGTAGCTGACAAACCTCCCCATCCTTTTCCCTGAAGTGCCTACCCTCTCAGCCTCATCTGGGCCACAGGATGAGTGACATGTGTCCCTCATTACTCAAGCCAAAGATTGTGATGCCATCCTTAACTACTCCTCTTCCACAACATCCAGCAAACCACAGCAGGAAAAGGAACACCTGGGGTGGGGAAGCCCCAGCCAGTCAGAGAGCAGAGGCAGCCCTGCCCAGTTCCTGTCTTGCTGCTCAG